>PVIU01023288.1:0-27708 GCA_004026605.1 Ondatra zibethicus | reverse complement strand
TGGCTGTGTGGGGTTCCTGGGGCCTTGCCAAAATGCCGGTACACCTCTCGGCCCTTCCGAGGTCCAGACAGGAGCACAGTGCCACGGCCCTTGGGAGACTCCAAGGCCAGCTGGTCGAAGGTGAGGATCTTACCCCCAGCCTTGAGGATGCGACTTCGGGCCCGGCTGCTCACCCGCAGTGCACACACCTTCAGCTTGGGCACTTCGAGAATCCTCACATCATCTGTGACCGTCCCCACAACCACAGCCGTCTTGTTTTCTCGGCCAAGAAGCTTCATCTTTCGGATCATCCGGGACAGGGACAGAGGTGGCCGGTTGGTGCGACTCATAAATAACCTTTTCAGCACAACCTGATTGAAGGTGGAGTTGGTTCGCCTGGCTAGAAACCTGTACAGCTTGACTAGCAGCCGCAGGTAGATGTCCTGGCTCTTGGGCTCCTTTCGCCGAACCTTTCGGTCCTTGTTGTGGCGGATGTCAACACCCATGATGGCGCCTCCTGCTCGGCCAGGTCCGGAAAGCTTAAAGGTTTTAAGTAATCTCAATCTGCTACATGCCATGTATATAACTTGGATACAGCTCTTGTTTAGAGAAATAGAGAGACACAGTAAGTCAGAAAAGGATTTAAACAAATGTAAAATATAAGGTTATAAAGTCAAGTCACAAGGGGTTTGAAGAAGATATACAAGGCTTAAGGATGATATATGTCTGATGATTAAGGTTTAGAAATTCACTTGTGGTGGTGGCACACTCCTTTAATCCCAGCACTTAGGAGACAAAGACAGGTGGATCTCTGCCACAGACCGGCTCAGGGGAGCCACTCAGACCTTGGGAGAAGCAGGATCTTGGTACTCTGGAAGGCACAAGGTCAGCGATGACAGACAGACACAACACACAAGAGAGTGGTTTGGATCTGCTGTGATTTTACTGAATTCATGTTTTCATTATATAGTATTCAAACAAAGAACAAATCAGAAGGTCATGTATCATAAGTTGGCACATCCTTAGAAGAGGAACTCTTGTCCTTGGGAACGTAAACCTCAGACAAGTGGTTCCATCTTATCTAGGAATAGAAAGCTTCTGTTTCATTAGCTATCACGGCCTTCCTCTTTCTAACCCTTTCTTTATTTCATCTAGTGACCAAATATGCCTAATCAGTTCTCTGCACCTGCTGAAATATACTTTTTTGTACCT
This sequence comes from Ondatra zibethicus, assembly GCA_004026605.1. Taxonomy (NCBI): domain Eukaryota; kingdom Metazoa; phylum Chordata; class Mammalia; order Rodentia; family Cricetidae; genus Ondatra; species Ondatra zibethicus. Next base: position 26,517 of record PVIU01023288.1, on the reverse strand, counting down.
TCTTATGCAGCAGACACCATGGGGGTTGGGATCTAGCAAGCCTATCCATAAAGTTCAAAGTATAATATAACACTCTTTGTCCATCAACATTAATCCATCTATTCCCTTGCTCATCATACACCCGTGTATGACAAGGGTTATGATGTAGTCTTATTCATTCCCATATTGTGCTTCCCTATCCCAGAGCTGTTTCTGAAGAGATAATCCTTGTCTTATAGATATATAGAATATTATTATTAAAAGAGATTGTGCAAAGCCCATATCCCGCATAGTCAGCTAATCAAGAAACCCATCTATGCCTCAGCTAATACTGGGCCATCTGCCATTGACCTTCAGGAAGCCTAGTCCCATAGGACACATAGCTCCCATCCGGCATAATGACGTATGTCATGTCACACAGATGACACTGGAGTTGGTGTGGCAGATCTCTATGAATTCCAGGTCAGCCTTGTCTACATAGTGAGTTCCAGGATAGCCAGGGCTACGTAGAAAAACCCTGTCTCAAAACAACAACAACAACAACAAAAAAAAGATTTAGAAGTTCCAGCATGGTGGTACATTGTCTTTATTCTCCATACTCAGAAGGCAGGAGTGAGCAGATATCAGAATTCCAGGCCAGCTTGGTCTACAGAGTGAGTTCCAGGACAGTCAGAGCTACACAGGGAAAACAACAACAACAAAAGATTGAGAAATTCCGAAGGTTATAATGGTCTCTTCGTGGTAGCAAAAACTGACTTTAAAATATGTGTCTGATCACATCTTCTCTAACTTTGTTAAACTTTGGCTGTCTGGAGAAACTGAGCCATTAAAAACTATGATATTTTGTATAAGTACATTTAAAAAGGGTCAGGAAAACCAGGTACCCAGTCTTTCCAAGGACTGCATCTATGATTTAAAGTTTATTTTGATACCAAAAGAACTTCAATTCAAAAAAATTAAGGTTTAGCAATCTTAATAGGGATATGAAAAATTGACCTCTTGAGTAAAATGGGTTAAATTTACAATTCACTTGAATGGCAGGACCTCCACAGGCTCAAGTCGTCCCTCCAGAGGGAGTTGTTAGATCCTCATTACAGAGGGATGTGTGGGGAATAAGGCCTGTGCAGGCCTGGCCAGGAAAACCTCCTCATCTACATGAAGATGAATTATTCCTTATGTCTCACATGGCAGGGACATGGATTCTCTTGCCCAGTGGAGGATCTCAGAGTCTGCACCCACATCCTAAATGTCTAACCAACACAGAGGCAAATAGCAATTATTCTGCCCTCTATGTCTTCTTAACTGACATATGTGGATGCTGTAACCAGGGGAATTTGTACCTAAGCTACCACCTGACTGGTACAGGACCTGCATGATAGTTCAATGGTCATGCTCTTTACCCTGGCATTCAGTTCTTTCTCTTAGTAAAAGCTAATTTCAGGGTCCACACCCTAATTACCCATGTCCCCTCATTAAAGGAGGGTGCCAGAGACTGCCATCAAACTCACAGTTTTGGGTAATTATTCAGACAATCCAAGTGTTCACTCAGGACTCTCCCAGATGGTCCTGCCTCTGACTATGCTCTCCCTTTTATCTCTAATGAGCCTTCTCCTCCACCATACCTAGGGGCAGTCCCATCCCTCAGTTTTATTTCTAGTTTTCATTCATCTGGTATCAAAAACCAGAAGTGGCATAAATGAGTTCCCCCCTGAGGAACTTGGCTGCTCTGAACCAAGTTACTGATTTGGCTCTCCTAAGGTGTGTATGGATCATTGTTCCTGCTGGCTTCTGCCATCCACCCAATTCAACCCCAAATCCTAGAGCCCCCCCTCCTCAGCTACTTCTCCCCTCCATGTGGTGTTCTAAACACTCCTCTCTCCTGTATATGCTATAAATGTCGGATTTAGTGTTTTCTTTACCCTGTAGTCAGACTGATGATTATCTTAAATATCACCATAGAACCTTCGTCCAACAACAGATGGGAACAGAGGCAGTGACCCACATTGGAGCACTGGATTGAGCTCCCAAGATCCAGTTGAAGAGTGGAAGGAGTGAGAGTATGAGCAAGAAATTCAAGACCATGAGGGGGTCATCCACTGAGACAGTTTGCTTGAGCTAATGGTAGCTCACCAACTCCAACTGGACTGGGAGTGAACGAGCATGGGAACAACCAAGCCCCTCTGAAGGGGGTTGACAGCTGGGGCAGACTGAGGGGCCACTGATAGTGACACTGGGATGCGTCTCTACTTGCATATACCAACTTCATGGGATCCTATTCTCTTCGGATGTAAACCTTGCTCAAGCTAGATGTAGTAGGGAGGGCCTTGGGCTATCCACAGGGCGGGGTGCATGGCACTCCCTTAGGGTTGGAGTGGGGGGTCTGTGGAGGGAGAGGGAGGGAGTGGGAATTTGGATTGATATTTTTTTAAGTAATAAAAAAAAATGTCTTTCCAACTCCTAGAGTCTTCTACACCTCCACAGCACCCGCCTGGGTGCTTGTCTCACATTGCAGTTCTGGCCTGCTACCTCTGTCTGGGGATCTCTACTAAAGACAGTCTCCCTCTTCCCGCCCTCTCATCTCTCACTGCCCATAGGAACTGCCTTCCACCCAGCAGTCCCATCACGCTTCTATCTCTCCGCTTCTGCCTGGTGTCTCTCTGGCCTCCTATGCCCTCCACTCCTATGCCCTCTACATTCTGAATATGTTTCTCTGGCTTCTGCAGCCTGCTACGCCTCTGGCCTGGTACACTCATGTGGACATCTCCCTTCTTCTTTTCACTTAGAGTTGGCTTTCTGTCACCTGTCCCAGGAGCTGCTGCCTGGAATCCTTTGCCTTGTTTCCTCCACTTGTAGCTATCTGCCCTCTTTCTTTGTTCCTTCCCAGGCCTGTACGTTGCCGGTTTTCTTGTCTCTTCCCATAGGAACTGTCATTCGCCTGCAGTCCCACGCTACTATCTCTCCACCTGAAATCCTGTCCATGGTCTGTGATCCTTTCCTTGCTCCTGCCGCTTCTCTACAATTTTTTGATGCTTTCTAACCCTGTTCCCTCTCAGTTCCCACCTGCAGCTTCCTTAAGCCTGCTTCAGGGCCACTGACACTCTCTCTCAGCTTCCTCTTGGAGCTATAGAAACTCCCTCCAACGTAGTTTGTTTGTTTGTTTGTTTGTTTATCCTTTCTGCTTCCTCCATGGACTCATGACAGCTTGGTCTCAGTACAGATCAATGACCAAAAATTGGTGCACTTGATTTCCAAATTCTCACAAGTTAGAGCTGCCACTGCACTAACAAATGGTCCCCAAACCTCTCCTACCCAAACTCGCTCTACTCTACACTTCAAGTCGTATCTCGAAGGTTCTACCTCCCACTCTTAAAATTTTCTACCTCTGTGATCTCTCCGCACTCTTCTCTCAAAAAATCTCTCAGGACTACGCTGTAAACTGTCTTAGAGAGTCCTTTGGGTGTGGTTTAAAACCTATAAACTCTGTAACAAGATGAGCTCTGTGTAACAGAAGGCTTATAATTAAAAATCTATACATGAGTATATATGTGATTCAACTCTTGTCTAGAATATATTGTATATGTAACTTAGATTCTTTATATTGTTGTCTAAATTTTCTAGAAGCCTGGTACTGAAGTTAGCAAAGACATAAATAGGTGTAAATCTATAAGTCAGCTTTTGTTAATATGAATACACCTTTATAAATATTTTCTTTTTTAATTTTTTATTGATATTTATTGAGCTCTACATTTTTCTCTGCTCCCTCCCTGCCTCTCCTCTCCCCCCTTCAGCCCTCCCCCAAGGTCTCCATGCTCCCAATTTACTCAGGAGATCTTGTCTTTTTCTACTTTCTACTTCCCATGTAGATTAGATCTATGTAAGTCTCTCTTAGTGTTCGCATTGTTGTCTAAATTCTCTGGGATTATGGTTTGTAGGCTGTTTTTTTGTTTTGTTTTGTTTTGTTTTATGTTTAAAAACCACCTTTGAGTGAGTACATGTGATAATTGTCTTTCTGTGTCTGGGCTAACTCACTCAAAATAATGTTTTCTAGCTCCATCTATTTTCCTGCAAAATTCAAGATATCATTATTTTTTTCTGCTGTGTAGTACTCCATTGTGTAAATGTACTACATTTTCCTTATTCATTCTTCAATCAAGGGGCATTTAGGTTGTTTCCAGGTTCTGCCTATGACAAACAAAGCTGCTATGAACATAGTTGAGCACATGTCCTTGTGGCACGATTGAGCATCCTTTGGATATATACCTAAAAGTGGTATTGCTGGGTCTTGAGGAAGGTTGTTTCCTAATTTTCTGAGAAATCGCCACACTGACATCCAAAGGGGTTGTAGCAGTTTGCATTCCCACCAGCAATGCAGAAGTGATCCCTTTTCCCCACAACCTCTTCAGCATAAGTTGTCATCAGTGTTTTTGATCTTGGCCATTCTTACAGGTACAAGATGGAATCTCAGAGTTTTTTTGATTTGTATTTCTCTGATGACTAAGGATGTTGAACATTTCCTTAAGTGTCTTTCAGCTATTTTAGATTCCTCTGTGGAGAGTTCTCTGTTTAGGTCTGTACTCCATTTTTTTTTATTGGATTATGTGATCTTTTGGTGTCCAATTTCTTGAGTTCTTTGTATATTTTGGAGATCAGACCTCTGTCTGATTGGGGTTAGTGAAGATCTTTTCCCATCTGTGGGATGTCGTTTTGTCTTGTTGACTGTATTCTTTGCTTTACAGAAGCTTTTCAGTTTCAGGAGGTCCCATTTATTAATTGTTTCTCTCAGTGCCTGTGCTGCGGGGGTTCTATTTAGGAAGTGGTTCCCTGTGTCAGTGCGTTCAAGTGTACTTCCCACTTTCTCTTCTATAAGGTTCAGTGTGGCTGGCTTTATGTTGAGGTGTTTGATCCATTTGGACTTGAGTTTTGTGCATGGTGATAGATATGGGTCTATTTTCATTTTTCTACATGTTGATATCCAGTTATGCCAGCACCACTTGTTAAATATACTTTCTTTCTTCCATTTGATATTTTTTGCTTCCTTGTCAAAAATCAGGTGTTCGAAGATGTGTGTGTGGATTGATATCTGGGTCTTCTATTCTGTTCCATTGGTCCTCCTGTCTGTTTTTATGCCAGTACCAGGCTGTTTTCAGTACTGTAGCTCTGTAGTAGAGTTTGAAGTCAGGGATTGTGATGCCTCCAGAAGTTCTTTTATTGCCCAGGATTGTTTTGGCTATCCTGGGTTTTTTGCTTTTCCAAATGAAGTTGAGTACCATTCTTTCGAGGTCTTTGAAGAATTTTGCTGGGATTTTGATGGGCACACCTTCATAAATTTAAGATTTCATCATCACACAAAAATTCATGCCAATTCAACATATTTTGGAGACTTGCTGTTGTTTCTTAGTCTAAAGGAGATACAATGATGAGAATAAACAACTCTTGTTTAGGAAAATACATGTTTTTAAATAGCAACCATGTGGCTCTCCTCCATCTTGGCTGATGACCTCATCAAGACAGAAGCAAAACAAATGACTGGCAGCCATTTTTACCAAGGTTAAAGAGTGCATGTCATATGACTTCACTATCTTTTTTTTCTCTTATTACTTTAAAAAAAATACCAATCCAAATTCCCACTCCCTCCTCTCCTCCCACATGACTTCACTATCTTAAGATCTCAGTCCTACTGAACCCTCTTCTCATCATTATGTCTCCTTTTAGACTAGGGAAACAAAGGCAAGTCTCCAAAATATGTTGGATCATGAATTTTTGTGGGATAACTATTATTGTTTTTTAAAGATTTGGGTGGGGGAGGCCAATCCCAGCCGCAGCAGGTCACCCAAGGCCTTGGCAGTGCAGCTGCGGGTTACCCAAGGCATTGGAAGGTCACCTGAGACATCAGCAGGTCACTTGAAGCTTTGGTGGGTCCCCTGAGACCTCAGTGGGTCCCCTTGGCAGGTGAGAGACAGATAAGCCATACAGAGAGAGTTTGGATATAGAGTTTATTTAGTGGGTTATGGAGGGGAAAGGGAAGGGGAAAGGGGGAAAAGGGAGGAAGAGAGAGAAGCAGAGAGAGAGAGAAAGAGAGAGAGAGAAAGAGAGATGGGGAGAGACAGAAGTTACCTCTTCAAAAGAGGGAAGGACAGAGAGCACAGGCTAGAGGAGGTTAGAGATCCGCCTGCCTTTATTTACAGAAACTTGCTTTACAATGACTGCTTTCAGAATCAACCACTTATGTCTCATGGTAAATGGTTGGATGGAAAGAAAAGCTTAAAGTTTATAAGCTCTGAGGGTCTCAGAAAGGGTTAAAATAAAAAATGTTTCAGACTTCTTTCCCTCTCTATGGTATTGTTATGCTAAGACTTCAAAAGTTCAGAGCTTTAACATTAATCAATAGAGTTCTGGTAAGCTGTTACTCTAGCTCTGAGCACTGAACACCATTATCATAGTCACAAGCTCAAGGTTTTACATTTCCTTTGGTCGTTTTCTAAAAATGGGTTTAAAGTGCTTCTCAATGCTGCTTAAAACACCTTTGTCCCCTCTGTGTATCATCCCTCTGGAGAGAAGATTACTGCTTGTAACCCCGGTCCTCACACACTATGATCAAAAGCGTGAGTCTGCTGCCTCTTCCACAGTGTGGATTTCAGCACAGATTACAAACAATGACAATTTAACATACCTAAAACTTTTGTCTCTTTTTGTAAACTTAAGAAATCCATGCAAGCTTTAGGGAGTTGACTTGGATCTACCCCTCACAGGTCAAAGGGACTCCAGCTATGAACTGTCAATCAACAGCCTGTTTCCCCACCTGCCTATGCCTGAGGGTGCGATTTTTCTCTCTCTCTTCCCCCTGGTCTTAAGGCTCCCCTTCCTCAGCTACCAGGACCATGGACCTGGAAGTTAAAAATGTAAACTCTGGATAAAAAAATTTCCTCTAAACTCCTTAACTTTACCTTCTGCCCCCAATACATATCTGTTCCAACAGATTTCCAATCAACTAAAGATGGCAAATTGCTCCAAACTCACCAATTCTAGGTGCTTTTCAGGGAATTTCCAACCAGACTGAGCCTCTCCATCCTAGACAGCTTCAAAGCAGCTAGCCCCAGATGGTCCAGTCTCACACACTGCTCGATGGTCCAGCCTCACACACTACTCCAAAGCAGCCTGCACTTCCCTAGCCCCAGATGGTCCAGCCTCACACACTACTCCAAAGCAGCCTGCACTAACCTAGCCCCTGATAGTCCTGTAAAACCTGGACCACGAGGGAAACTTTGCCCCCCCTTGGCCAAGATTCCAGCTTTTTTTTGGTCCCCCAACAATGATGCCCCAATGTCAGCAGGAAGTAATCATATAAAAAGTTGTGTTGCCCCCTTATCATTTATTTTTTAATCAACAAAAAAGCTGGGACAAATGGCTGAGGTGCCTATTTAACATTTCAAAGTGGACGCTGGCCACCAGGTCCCCGACCCGGTCAGCATACCTCAGTCTTTACCTGTTATAGGCCCCTCCTGGCCGGCATACCCTGCCCCGTACCCTAAACTTCTCCAGCCCAGGGTCGGGGCTGCCCTTCCCTATATAATCTAGGCATTTTGGTTACCTGGTCCTTTTGGTGTCCCCTCTTGGTTGGCAGCTCCTCTCTAGTTCTCCCCTTCTCCCCTCCCCCTCTCCTCATATGACCCAGCTTAGTCTGGACTCTCAGATGTCCCTGCCTCTGGCTATGCTCTCCCTTTTATCTACAGTAAACATCCTTCACCATGCCTGGAAGCGGTCATGCCCTTCCTTTTTAATTACCTTTTTCCCACTCAGTAACCACTGAACCATCTCTCCAGCCCAACCCCCTGTAAAAATTATAATAGTACTAACAGTCTCGCTTTTTAAAATTTTGTTGTTTTTTGAGAGTTTCTTTGTGTGGCCCTGGCTGTCCTGGAACTCACCTTGTAGACTTCAAACACAAAGATCTGCCTGCCTCTGCCTTCTAAGTGCTGGGATTGAAGGTGTAGGCCACCACCACCCGGACAGTCTCACTTTTTACATGGTACATGTACTATTTCTCATAAGGCATGCTCCCAGAATATACATTGTCACCAAATAGCTGACTTGGGTTCTGGATCTTTGCCATCTCCTAGGTTTTATTGTGACCTCTCAAACTGACCCTCCTCTGAGTCACCCTAACTGCTGCCCCTTCTACATAGCCCATTTTGTCAGCTGGAAGCAGTTACAGAGAGACCAGCACCCCCAAAGCCTTGAAAGCAGTTCGGGTGACTAAAGGGCCATGGAACCATCCAACCTGAAATTACCTAGCACAAATGAGAAGGAAACACGGAATATGCAACAAACCCGCTTAGGAGTTTATTAGAGGGGGGCATGTACAGGCCTGGGGAAGTCGGTGTACAGAGAGAGAGAGAGCTGAAGATGGCACCTCCCGCTTTTAAGGGCTGCCTAGCACATGTGCACAGGGGGATGGCGTGGTTACATCATACACAGATGACGGAGCTCATGCATGCACGCAAGGGCTCACACAGCTGCGTCATATGTAGGTGATGCAACTATGCTGCATGTAGGTCATACAAGGTCCTTTAAGATTCCTGGGGCCATTAGGCACTTCTGCCTGAGGGCTTGTCTGCACATGAATGGCCCTGGGACCTGGAAGTGTTATCCATGTTGTGTGGCTGAATCATACATTCCATCCTTTTGTTTACTATAAAAATTTGGGAGTTTGGGGTCTTTAATGGGTGGAAATGGGGTGAAAATTTGGGGAGTCTGGGGTTTTTAATGGTTGAGAATGGGGCATTGTAAGATCTCTCGTGACTGCTTCCTGCTGCTTTTGTGGGCATCATCAGGTCTTTCGAGACTGCTTCTTGCTGATTTTGTGGGCGTTGGAGAGTTGAGATGCTTGACCACGTCCTGGGGTGGCTAATTACTTTGTGTTTTTTCCAGGCTCTGTGGAACTGGCTGGCTGGCAGTTCCTTGAAAGATGCTGGAAAGGCAGAAAATTATGTCTGGAAAAAATTTTAGATCCTTATGATTAAGGGAGGAGAATCCCAAGATGGAAGATAGAAAGTTTTGGGGGGGTAGAGAAAGGGATTTCCCAGGGGTTCCCAAGACCAGGAATGATAAGGGAAGAATTAAATACTTATTCTGGGCAAGTCTGGTCATTTAGATAGGTCCAATTGGCTCCCTGGAGCTTATGAAAAAAGGTTTAAAAAGAAATAAATTTTAGACATATTAAAAGCTTATGATTACGATGATATAGTGTTGGAATGGAAGACGGTAGGGAGGAGGGAGGAAAAGAAGAAGAATTATTAGACCCCTCAATGCTTTACCTGAAGCAAATCTTAAGGCTCTTGTTCTCTTTAGCATCATGGCATTACCTTAGCATCCAGGAGACACTGCTGCAGTCAGTGATAAACCTGTTATGTTAAAGTCTGTTTTGTGAGTTTTTGGAGTCTGGGGCAGTGAATTTCCCCAAACTCATTATTGTTTCTTACCAACTGGACTTTTGGCAATCCTTGAACCTCTGGCTCTATGTTTAATGATGGTCCCTAGAATAACAGCTGAGTGGTTAACTGGAAATTTAAGTATGACATTGGAGATATAGAAAAGTTGGTAAAGCAGATAAGAGAAAGAGGAAGAGGGAGAGTATATGGAGTTTTTGGCACAGGAGGGTTGAGTATGGTGATGAAACTTTTATTTTTCTGGAACTGGAAAAGAAGTGACTGATCTTGGTGTCCTCCGGAACTTAAGGGAACAAGGCCTTGTTTGAGCTCCCATATATGAGGGGGTATCTTGAGCTGGAAGAATAAAAGGTTTAACATGAGACAGGTGGATCCAATGAGGGAGTCCCTCAAGCTTGGCAGCTGTGGGAGTTACCAGAATTACTTTAAAAGAGGCCCTGCCATTTAGGGGAAAGAAGTGAGGGGCATTGGTCTGGGGGAGAGGATAGTACCTGATCTCCTATTTTAATCAGTGGTGGGCATGAATTGGCACATGGTTGGGGTAATGAGTAGTCGGTAAAATCCCATAATAGGGAGTGAAGATCGGATAACAGCCTAGTAAGCAGATGATCAGGAATGGGAGAGATTTTGGGTAAGAGGCCAGGGGTTAAAACCAGCCGCCCATTGTCAGGGTCCGCGACCCCAACATATATGCAACTACTTTTCCCTAACTGGACCGGTGTGGTGGCGTGAGAAATAATGAGACATCGTCACACAGCAATATCGGAAGGGGATCTCAGGCTTGATTCATTCTGAAGATCTTCCCACGTTTATTATTCAAACACCTTTTATCCCCCAGGTAAACCAAGGTGGAAACTCATTAATATTCTCTTTCCAGGGGACATGGAATACTGAAACACCTACAACTTATGTCACCAGCTTTGAATCCACACCTCTCCCCAGGCAATCTACATATTAACAAAAGAGAAGGAGCAACCCATCCTGAGCCTTTGTTAGGTGGCTACAGCTTGTCTGGCAGGATTGCAGCTGCCCTTGGAGATTAAGCTTGGCCAGAGAACCTGGCTGTAAATATCTTGTATTAAATATGGGCCTACAGCCCATACATGAGTTCAAAGGGCAGGATGAAAAGGGGGCTTTTGGGGAGAGCCTAAGAAGGGCCAGAGGCAAAAGTTTTATCCAGTCGAGGTAAAGCTCCTGTGACATCTTAACAAGAATATTTTTTAAGGAACGATTAGTTCATTCTACCTTCCCTGAAAACTAAGGGTGGTATGGGATATAAAAAATGCCAGGGAATGTTAAGAGCTTGAGATAAAGTTTGAAAGATCTGGGAGGTAAACTCTGGGCCATTATCTGACTGAAGAGAGGTTAGGATTCCAAACTGGGGGATAATTTCTCAGAGAAGAACATTGGAAACTGTCTGGGCCCTCTTGTTAGTGGTGGGAAATGCTTCAGTCCACCCAGACATGGTGTTCAAAAAAACCAGGAGATATTTAACTCGTCTGACAGTAGTAAGGAGGCTGCTTGTTGGTTCCCAGCTGTTTAGCCCCAAAATAATCACACAGAGACTGTATTATTTAAATCACTAGTTGGCCCATTAGCTCTAGCTTCTTATTAGCAAACCCTTACATCTTAATTTAACCCATCTCCATTAATCTGTGCATCACCACGAGGTCGTGACCTACCAGCAAAGTTTAAGCACTTCTATCTTTGGTGGAGGCTCCATGGCTCCTCTCTACTCCACCCTTCTTTCTCCCAGCATTCAGTGCAGTCCTCCCCACCTAGCTCTGCTCTGCCTGCCCTGCTTTGCTATAGGCTCAAAGCAGTTCTTTATTCATTAATGGTAATCCCAGCTACAGAGGGAAATCCCACATCAGTCTGACTGTGGGCATATGAATAAAATCATGCTGCCCATCAGTTCCTGGAAGGGAGCCCCCAGCCTGGTGGGTTGGAAAAGGGAAGCTACAATATTTGGTCTTGGGATCTGACTTTTGACAGATTTTACAAGAGGCAGTGATAGCTTTTAAGAACTCTAAGTCCTCAGAGGGGGTTGGAGGTGAGCCTCGACAAAATCAAACAGAGCTTTGCTATTAGGATAAGAGAGCTGATGTAGGTAGGACAGAATTTGCCGGGTGTCAGGGGTGTCTGCGAGAATGTGGGCTGTACTGTATGAATGCCCTGAGGTGACTGAGGTAGGTTTGGGCTCTAAAATGCTGCTGTTCTAGCTGCTTAGTCAGCCCAGTTATTTCCCTTGGAAATAATGGAACTGTCAGTCTGATGAGACCGACAGTGAATAATCCCTATAGCTTTGGGGAGATGGGAGGCTTTTAACAAGTCCATAATGTAACCTGAGTTATTTATGGATTCTCCTTTTGTCATAAGAAGCCCACGCTCCTTCCAGATAGCTGTGTGGGACACAAGGCTATGAAAGGCATATTTGGAGTCTGTGTAAACATTTAAAGATTGTCACTTTGCTAACTGGAAGGCATGGGTAAGGGCTGTTAACTCAGCCTGCTGATTAGTGGTATGGGCAGAGAGTGCCTGTGCCTCTACCACCCCAGTATCTGACACTATGGCATAGCCTGCTCTATGGGTCCCTTCATATAAAAAGAGCTGCCATCTGGTACCATCTTATACCTGGTTTGCCCTCCTGTATATGTGAGGGGTGGGGCAGTAGAACCTCTAAGGTTTCTATGCAGGAATTAGATGGGAATAATTAATGTTAGGCTGAGATAGGAGATTTGAGATATTAAGGGGTGGGCAGGATTGGAAAGTGAGTGTGGCATCTTCTATTAGTGCCACCTGGAGGGAAAGAACTTGGGAAGGGGATAAGGTTTGTAAGCCTCTTTTAGTTAAGAGATGGGACAGATTGTGGTGGGAGAAGACAATGGTGGGTGACCCAAAGGTTAGCTTCTTTGACTCACGAATAAGAAGCTCAGCGGCCACTAAAGCACGTATGCAGGGTACCCAGCCCTGAGTGGTGAGGTCCATCTTCTTTAACAGGTATGCTACAGGTGCAAAGGAAGGTCCCAGATGATGTCCTAGGACACCAAGGGCATATCCCTCCTTTTCTGTTACATAGAAGGACAAGGGACGAGTTAAATCTGAGAGATAAAGAGCTGGCACTTGGATAAGGGCTTGCTGGAGTCTCTGGAAGGGCTTAGTAATGGGATGGAGAAGGGGCTTGTGCAGAGAGCCAAGAGCTGCCTTGTAGAAGGGGTGGGCAAGGAGAGAAAAAGAGGGGATCTAAGAACACAGGAAGCCAGCTATTCCTAGGAATGATAAAAACCTCTTCTTTTGCAGAAGGAACTGCAAGGGACTGAATTAGCTTTTCTTCTGTCTAGGGTAATAGCTTTTTAGGTTGGGGTTATAGTTAATCGCAAATAAATGACCTGAGAGGTAGACAGTTGGACCTTAGAAGGTGAGGCTCTATAGACCTTTTTGGATAGGAAATTTCAAAGATCAGAGGTATCAGTTTTGCTGATTTCCAAGGATGGACTGCAAAGTAAAATATCATCTACATACTGTATGAGTTTAGACTTATAGAGAGACAGTGAAAGTAGATCAGAAGCTAAAACCTGACCAAATAGATGTGGGCTGTCCCAGAATCCCTAGGGAAGGATGGTCCAGATGAGCTGTGTGGAGAGGTGAGTGTCAGGGTCAGTCCAGGTGAAGGCAAAGATATTTTGAGATTGAGAGCTGAGAGGAATAGAGAAAAAAGCATCCTTGAGATCTAGAACTGAGAAGTGGGAGGTTCTTGGAGGGATAGTGGAAAGAAGTCCCTCAGTACCACGTATATAGCTCCAGTGTCCAAAAGAACATCCTGATACCGTGATGTTTACCCATGGCTCCCTGTTACAGATGACGGTTGTGGTCAGGTCAAAGGAGCCCAGGCAGCCTCACTTGTCCGTGGTCAGACCTAGAAGGTCAACTTGGGAATTTTCTGGGTTTGATGTCTCCATGCCATGATGTGCATGAGGACAGTCGACTGCCCACTGTCCTTCCCTATGGCATCTCAGACAAGGTCTCGTGGGACCAAGATGAGGATTAGGGCATGCTCAGGCCCAGTGACCAACTCTATCACATTTGAAACATGGGCCTGGTGCTGCACAGACAGCACAGATCGGGCTATCTGTTGCCTCGGCTGATCGGAGGGCCGTGGCTAGCATGTGACAGTGATGATTGCGCGCTTTGTCATTCCTTACATGGTACACCTTAAAAGCCAACTCTAAGACTTCTGCCTGCCGGGTCAAGGGGCCTTTCTCCAAACACCTAAGTTTAGCCTTAATGTCAGGGTAGCACTAAGAAAAAAAAAAATGAGTCATGAGTAACTGTCTGCCTTCTGTGGTTTCTGGATCTAAGTTAGTATTGTAACAGGGCTTTAGTGAGGTGTTCCCAAAATGCAGAAGGATTTTCCTTCATATCTTGAATGGACCACTGAGAGCTTATTATAGTTTACTGGCTTGAGGGCAGCTTTACGGAGACCTGTCAGGAGGCAAGTCAAAAACCAGTCCCTAGCTAAAATTCCACCTGGGGTATTATAATCTCAGTGTGGTTCCCACTCAGGAACCGCCTCTGACCCCAGGGGGTGTGTTGCATGTGTTTGGTGACCCTCGTCTGCATGTAGTCTGGCCTGCTCCCAAACTCGCCTGAGCTCTTCAGGAAGTAAGTTATTAGATAGGATCATATAGATATCATGAAAGGTGAGATTATAAGACTGGGACTTAGAGCTTAGATAATAAAAGACTTGGATGTAAGGAAATTCCTTCCATTTGCCTGTGCGCTGACAGTAGTTAGAAAGCTCTCATAGAATATCGGGATCAAAGGTGCCATTAGGCGACCACTTTAAATTGTTATCTAAATTGTAACGAGGCCATTTTTTGAGCAAAGATGGACAAGTGTGGGAATCTGTAAGTAGGACATTAAGGCCTGGGGTTTTATGGCCTCTAAAAGGCATCCCAGTGGGGAGGCTGGATTGATGGTCTTGGCTGGCTTGCTACCCATAGCTGAAACCAAAGACACAGGGAAAACAGGCAAAGAAGCAGACAGACCTGATCTCAAGAGCTGAGCCTGCTTTATTGGAACAGCGAGGGGCCCCAGGCTTTCCGACGGTTGAAGGTTGAGAGCATTTAGAGGAGCAGCGGGACATGTACATACACACGCACACATGTGTAAGTAGCTACCAGGAAGTTACAGCTGTTTTTCTGAGGTTTGACTGGGAGCGGTCAAATATTGATACCTGCATATTATTTCTACAGTGGAGCAGAATGGTCCAATTAGGGCTAAGCCATTACTTACGGCTAGGGGCTATTGCCCAGTACAGCCTGCTCAATTCCTCATGACCTAAGGCTATTGCTCAACAGAGACCTGACAAAAAAAATTTAACCACAAACCTCCTCCTATGTATGGGCTTTCGGGTCCCTCCCTCTCTGACTCCTCTCCTTTATCACTTCTTTGTTCCGTATTATCCCTGTACTTACGTTTTCACCCGAACAAAATGTCCCATGTAAGTTCTCTCAATGGGCCTCACCCTACACCAGCTCCATCTGATGATGATCTATCTTCAGAAAGACCTTTTAGATGGAGAAACTCTGGCTGCAAAGAAACATCACCCCTTTGACTCCAGGCCAGTTACAATCCTTTCCATGAGTCCTCTGTTGTCTCCTGTAGTACTCTGTGGCTCCCTATTGCTTCTGCCAGCTCACTTTGATGCAGCACTCCTGGCAGTGGGATGAGTCCCAGTCACCCTGTACCCACTTCCTCTCACCAACTTACACCCCTCCCTCTCCCCCCCAGCAGCTTTCCCTCCCCCTCCCTCTACCTTCCTGGGCAATCTGTCAGTTTCGGTCTATAATCATCTGTTCTCAGCTCTCTACTGATTATTTCTCAGAAGTTTCCCCCAGAAGGCATGACGGCAACAGTATGGCCCATCACAGTCGACCGAGTTAAAATTCTCCTTCTGCTAAGTGAGCAGAGAACCCCCTCTTTCACAGACTCTGAGCTAGACGGTGCCTACAGATTCCCCACAAAACTCCAGCCCTATTCCTGGAACCCCTCTCCTCTCTAAGTCCATTCCTTACCTCTTAAAGAGTTGGAATATGTCAGAATAAACTTTGAACAAACTTGCCAGACCCTGACCAAGGAAGACCTTATGCCGAAACTCCAACTCCTTCCCCCTCACTGTCGTTGCCAAACTCAGTTGCCCATTATGACACGTAACCTGATAGCCAGGACAAGGCAGCTTCTAGAGATATAACAACATTGTCTGGACAAACAGCTCCAGGAGGGAGACATTGCAGGCTTGCACGTAGCTCCAGTCATTGCATTCCCCAAACCTCCTATATGAACCCCAAGTTTCCCTTCCCATTGTGTCTGCCCCTTGATGTTTGAGATAAACACTGCTGTGTGCTGAGGTCAAACTGGTCTCTTTTCTGCCTTCTGACCCTTTAACTGCCTCAGGGCTCTAACATCAGTGTTGTTAGCCTTAGGTATGAGGTCCCAACGAAATGACCACAGGACCCAAAAGCATTTCGGCTGAAGCGAGCAAACACACCCAGGTGGGTTCCCCCTATGTTTTTGTTCCTAATAAAGGTCTGGTGCCTCACAGCCAGGGGTCCATGTTCAGCCTGTCATTCTTTCATGATTGACAGGCCAGAGCAACCAGGTGGAGAAGCAGAAAGCAGAGTGCAGCCTTTAGTTCAAGCAGTGCTGACGCTGGAAGAATTGGAGTTTCTGGTGACTGGCTTCTGCGAAATGTTTGTTAGAGGAGATGTTGTCTCGTGTAAGAAATAACAGCACATTTTGTTTACATTTCCCACAGTGTTACCCAATGTCAATGACAAGGCCAGCCATAGGCCACCAGTCACGGAGTAACAAACCACATGAATTACATAGAACCAAAATAAACAAAACGACAATAACAACCAAAACCCCACCAGGACTGACTGGGACAATGGAAAAGTTGGAGAGATTTGGGGCAGCATCAGGTATTTTCTGCACGTTTATTTGGCTTATGTGCTGCCTAGGTGACCCTAAAGCAGCCATGTTGGAAGGTCTGCACCCAGCATGGATAAGAGCTGTGCAGATGGAAACCCTCCCCGCAGCCTTCCCCAGTGTATACTCCACTCTGGACCCGAAGACCTGCAGCTCGGGCAGAACTGCATACGAATGGCTGGGGGAGGGGTGGTGTTGGATACTCAGGTAAGGTCCTCATGACCCTTCCTGGCCCCTCCTTCTGTGAACAAACCTCTAAAGTCATCAGGTCCATCAGGATGATCTTTGTCAGGCAGATACAGCTGAACTCATGAAAATGGCCACAGCTGGCTCAAAGGGAGGATAGTGCTTGCTATTCAACAGGGGCTGATAATATGGTTCAGTGGGTATAGGTGCTTGCCACCAAGTCTGACAGCCTGGGTTCAGTCCTCAGAAACCATATGGTGGAAGGTGAGAACTGACCTTAATACATGCACACTTAAGTAAATAAGTGTAATTTAAAATTGAGTTGGGGGGAGGAAAAAGAGATATTTGGGACAGATAACTTGTGGATGACCCTGGGTATGGGTAGCACTCTGACAGGACAGCACTCTGACAGGACTGGGAGTTGAGGAATCTGGCTTAATCACATGAGGACACTGACTTTAGCTTCTTTGGGCCTATTGGCTCTTGGGAACCTCTTGTGTGGTCTCAGCAGCCTGACAGATTGCCACTCATGTCAAACAGGGTCCAATAGTCTCATAGAATAAACAGGTGGCCTGGTGACTTCAGAACACTTAGGATAGAACATACCGGCGTTCACATGGATGCAAGGGAAGATTGTCCCCATTCTACCACCCAAGATAAGTCTGCTTGCCCTTTAATTGGTATAACCACCAATTAAATTAGACTTCAGGGCTAGGATTAGACTCAGGTCCTACAGAACAGTGACTGCTTTTACCATCTGTTTAGCCTGGGGCTCAAGGTGTTGAATCATACACTTTTGGTCACATTCACACAGCAGCTGCTAGTGACAGCCCACAGGCCACATCCCATCCAAACAGAATGTCAATTCTACATACCATCGCATGTCACATGTGAAAACCCAGAACAATGCCCTGTCCAGTTCTACACTTACATAGGAGAGGTGCTAAGCCCTCGGTCCACTCTCTGCTCTCCGCTGCATTTGTGCCCAGGCTCTCGTGCTACTGTGGACCCCTCCCCTCTAATAAGCCAGGCAGATCACCTCACGGCACCAGCGGGCCCTTCAAATTATGTTAATCCTCAAGGATGACACCACGAAGAAGAAAAACAACTAAAACCCCACCCGAACAACAAAAAGGTAGAGAGATTTGAGGCTGCACAGGGCTTGTGTGTATCATAAGGGTTCATCCCACACAGGGGATAGTCCGGATGTTGGCAGCCATGACTGAGTCACCACAGTTGGGTTCTCCTACATGTTTTGTTAGTAAACTGCAACACAGAACTGTGAAAGCATGTGTGCACTGGATGACTTGGAGGGATATGTGTGGCTCTCAATGGAATCTGATGATAAACCAGAGACATTCTGGCCTGAGAGTACACTTTTGTCCTAACCCATAATGACACTGTCTTCTGTCCCAAATGCAAAGACCCACTCAGCGCTTGGCTACCCAGCTCCCCAGGACCTTCCTCTGCCAGTAAGTTCGCCAATATTTCTCCATGGAATCCTAGCTCTGTCTGCTTCTCTCCCTCTCCATCTCCCCTCTGCTGTGTGTGTTTGTGTGTATACCTGTGCTGGTGCATGCACATGTGTGCAGCATGTGGAGTCTAGAGGTCAACATGGGTGTCTTCTTCAAATACTCTCCACTTTGAAAGACATTTAAAATAACATTTTATTGTCGTTTTGAGACATTGTTTTACTATGCTGCCCTGGCTATCCTGGAACTCTCTATGTAGATTCACAGAGTCTGCCTCTGCCCCGCCACACACACACACACACACAAGTGCAGGATTAAAGGAGTGGCCACCACACTGGTTTAAACACATGTTATTTGTGTGTGTATGCACACAAATGCACCACCACATGTGTCCAGATCAGAGGACAACTTTCAGAAATGAACTCTCTCCTTCCATGTGGATCCCCGGAATTAAATTTAGGTTGTAAGGCTTGGCGGCAAGCACCTCTACCCACTGAGACTTCTCATTGGCCCAATACCTTATTTTTTAAAGATAAGATCTTGCACTAAATGCATTGACTGGCATGGCCAGTTGGATAGCAAGTCCCAGGGTCCTCTGGTCTCCACCTCCAGTAGTAAGGTTACAAGCATGCACCATCATGCCCAGCTTTTATCCCAGGGGCTGGAGATCCAAACCCAAGTCTTCATGCTTGCATAGCAAGCACTTTCCTGACTGAGCTGCCTCTGCAGTGGCATCTCTTTCTTTGGTCCTGAGCACCTAGGGCCAGGGATCACTCCAGAGTGGGTGGTGTGGAGGCTCTCTAGTTTCTTCTCCCAGATGAGGAGGAGGAGCCGCCCACACTAACAGTTCTGTTTGAGCTCATTCCTTTGGTTCCTGTGAAAAGGTGACACACCCTCCCACTTCTAGGGAACTGGCAGGAGCCAGCCCCAGAGGACAGGAGGAGATTTAGGGGCCAGGCAGAGCTCAAACTGAGCGAGCTGGGGACAGCCACTGTCAGCAGGCGGTCAGCAGGTGAGAAGGGTAGTCTGCTCCTCTGCCTCCTCCCCCAAGCAAGGAACACCCCTTCTCTTACCCTCTATGGCACCCTGTTCCCTGCCTGGCTCTCAGAGGGGCGCTGGTGGCTCTGAGGATGTTCTCCGTAAGGGAAGGCAGTTAAGGGAACCTTGGAGACTGAGGCTGCAATCTTGGAATTCACAGCTCTGGGTTCCCTGGAGAACAGGGATGAGGAAGATGCTCCAGTCCACCTTCTCATCCCCTTCCAGAACTAGCCTTGCCTCCATCAGCCAGAATCCACACAGGAGTAGGAGTCTGGATTAAACACCCCTGGGATACCATGGGGCACTAGGGGCCACCGTGGGAAAGGGACCTGTCTCTGTCAACACTGATGCGTGAGACTCCAGGCAAAGTCTCTAATTTTAAGGTCCTGAGGACCTGCACTCTGACCCTGACAGCTGGGCTTGTAGGTTGAGCCACCATCCCTGGAGGTGCCAGGAAGGAATCCTTGGTGACAAGCAGGGAGGTGACACTTATCAGGACACTGCAGAAGTTTTGGGATCAAGAGAGGAAGCAGGGTCTAAGTGGGGGGCGGGGCTCTGGGAGTGGAGAAATAGCTAAGGTGGCCTCCTGGGCAGGGGACACAGCCCAAGCCAGGAGTGAGGGTACAACAACAACTACACAGTGATCTCTGTCACTGTCTCCTGTCCCCCTCTCTGTCTCTCTGTCCCTGTCTCCTTGTCTGTGTCTACCCATCTCTGACTCTATCTCTTTATCTCTCTCTGTCTCTGTCTCCATCTATCTTTTCCTATAGCCGCTCTTCCCTGGCAGCCCCTGTCCCCAGAACCTAGGCCTGGGTCCTCATACCTGGAACATCCCCGGAGAGAGGCACTGCTCTGAGATCCCCTCCACCGAGAGCACCGAGACACCTTCTGCTAATCAGTCCCCAAGAAGACTCAGGGCCCTGAGACCCATCACCAAAGCCCGGACTCTGGTAGGACGCTTCAGAGGAGCCACAGTCCTTCAGGACCATGGGGGTTCAGTCTTTTGCTCCAGATGGAGTGTGTAGGGAAGTCCCCTAAGAGACCCCTGGGTGGGTGCCATCAGGGCCTTGGAGCCCTCACACTAGTACATGATGGAAAAAGAAAGGGGGTCCTACCACCTGTGGCCCCTTTGCTTGAATGTGGTAGGCCTCTGCAAGGGATACCTCACACAGGAAGGGTTGGCCAGCCAGGATGAGGGCAGAGAATGATGCCTCAGAGCACAGCAGATGCTGGGGAAGGGGCAAGAGCATGCGCAGCTAGGCAGGGGGCCATGGCAACTCGAACTCCGGAAGCTAGGGACTCATGCTGTCTTGCCTTCCACACTCAGAGCACAGCAGCTGGGCAGCGAGCACCGTCACCCTTTGCAGGGGCCTTCCGGATCACCCGCAGAAGCTAGGCAGAATGTTCTCCATATTCAACATCTGGGGCACGTTCATCAATGTGCTCTTCTACCTCAGCCTCATCGTCAGCCTGGCGGGGCTGGGGGGCAACGCCCTGCTGCTCTGGCACCTCGGCCTGCATATCAAGAAGGGCCCCTTCAACATCTACCTGCTGCACCTGGCTGCTGCCGACTTCCTCTTCCTCGCCTGCCAGGTGGGCTTCTCTATCGCCGAGATTGTCTCGGGCTATGAGGACACACTTCACTTCCCGGTCATCTTCCTATGGTTTGCGGTGGGGCTCTGGCTACTGGCTGCCTTCGCTGTGGACTGCTGCCTCAATTACATGCTCCCCTCCTACTGCAGCCCCAGCTGCCGCCCCAGGTATACCTCAGCTGTGCTCTGCCTCCTGATCTGGGCATTGACCATGCCGGCCGTGCTCCTGCCGGCCAATGCCTGTGGACTACTGTACAAGGGGATGAGCGTGTTCGTCTGCCTCAGATACCACTGGGTCAGTGTCGTCTGGCTAGGGGTGCTGGTGAGCATGGCCTGTGGGGCCAGCAAGATTCTCTTGATCTGTGGGAACTGCTGCTCTTTGCAGCCACCCCCCAAGTTCTGCAAGGTGGCCCAGTGCCTCGGGATCCTGCTGTTCTTCTGTCGCCTGCCCATGGTTGTCTACTGGAGCCTGCGGCCGGTCATAGCGTTCTTGCTCCCCTTCTTCTTGCCATTGGCCACCCTCCTAGCCTGCATTGACAGCGGCGCAAAGCCCCTCTTGTACTACATGAAGGGCCGGCAGCTCAGGAAGAGGGAGCCGCTGCAGGTTGTCCTAAACAGGGCTCTAGGGGAGGAGTCCCAGTCAAACCTTGGGGGTCTATCCCTGCCTATGAGCCAAGCATAGAGTGGCCATCCTATGCCCACTTGCCCTGCCCTCAGAGCTCCCAGTCTTGCTCAAATCCTTGCCATGTCCCAGCTGTGGTTCTAGAGACTTCAGGGCTCCCTCTCATAAGCAGGGGAGAAGGGAAAGAGTCCAGGTTGCATGTTGGACATTTAAAGGACATGGCAAGGACAGGAACAGTTAGAGGGGTAGGTGCCGGAAGGAGGACCCCAGAGCTACAGTGAGGACATGTGCCCTGCATCCTTCTGCCCCATGGTACCCAACCATGGTACCCAAGAAAACTGCCCCTCAGCCCCAGTGGGCCAGATGACAGGAGCTTTGCCTCTTCCTGCCATAGATGGGCCAGGTGACTGGAGGCTCAGCACCAGCTCCTAGGGAGCATTCGCTGCTCTTGGGGACACTGGCCCTTCAGCTCTGTGCACAGAGGTCTTATGTTGGAGGCATCCACTACAGGGCCTCTTCTAAACTGCTGTTTCTCTCTCCCTCATCCCAACGTTTGCTACAAAGCCTTCATAGTCCAGGTGACTACACCGGGCTGCCTCCCCAATTCTCCAGCCTGGTGTTACCAATGAAGGCCACAAGGTGGCGCTATTTTATCATTAACCAGACCCAGTCTGTCCTGGCCCCGGGCCACCCCAAGATGTTGCATCCTGGCCACTTGTGCCTCTCCAGTGCCCCAGAGCACCCCTGGCTCCTTCTACTGTCTACTTCTGCTCTCGGTGCCAGCAGGGCTCCCCTGGCTCCTACCCAGATCCCATCCCCATCCCTCTATTCCTCCAAGATTGTGCTCAGTCAAGCTGTTTCTGTAATCTCCACCTTGGCCTGCCAGCCAGCTTCACCTGCAGTTGGAGAAAAGAGGAAAAGAGCCAAGCTTCCAAAGTGCACATTGTTTTTCTATGTTTTATAATGGTTCTTTAAACATTAAAAAAACAAAACAAAACAACTACTTTGATTGTCATTCTTAAAGCATTCAAGCCCTGGGCTTGGAGAGATAGCTCAGCAGTTAAGAGCTCTGGCTGCTCCTCCAAAGAACCTAGGTTCAGTTCCCAAGACCCACATGGTAGCTCACAACCATCTGTTCCAGGGGATCAGGTGAGTGACCTCTTATGGCCTCTCTAGGCACTGTGTGCACACAGTGCACAGATATAACACCCAGACACATACGATAAAAATGGAAAGAACGACTTTCAAATCTTTCCAAGAACACCAGGAAAATAAGTTGCCAACACGCTTTCCGGTCAGATGAAAACACAGGGTATGAAAAACAACATTCCACCCGTGTCTCTTTCTGATAGACACCCTCAGAAAACTCCTCCCTTTTGTATGTATAGAGGGAGGGGCAGATGTATAGATGCCCATGTGGGGGTGAGTGTAGGTACACACACATGTGCACGGAGGCCACAGGCCAACCTCAGCCTGTTGTCCCTCAGGAGCCATTCGTGTTTTTGAGACAAGAGTCTCGCTGGGCCCTGGGGCTTGCTGATTCAGCTAGGTTCGTGGGCCAGCAAGTTCCTAGGATCCACCTGCCTCTGTCTCCTCAGCAGTGGGATTCCAAGCATGCATCACTGCACCTGAGCTTTACATGGGCTCTGGGGACCGGATTCAGGTCCTTAGGCTAACATGGCATGTATTTTACCAACTGAGCTGTTTATTTTGATATTTTAATTAAAAGTAAAGATGTTCTTTCCATGCTATGTGAGACCCAGTACAGTGACCTGATGACTCCCTAGATAAAGTTGTGCTTCCCCCTTTGAAAGATAGTATGCTACTCATTCTGGGAACTCTGGAGAATGTTCTTAAAATGGAAAGAAAACACTGCTGATAGCCCCAACCAAAAGGAACCACCTCTGTAGGGTTTTAATCCTCCCCAGGACGCTACTGTCGCGATCCCGTGTCCCCACTCCTCCTTGAGACGAAGTCCTCCAGAGTGCAGTGGCTCCGACAGGGAGAATCCGAGAGCTGTGAGACCTTAGATGAAAGACCAGCATAGGTTTAGGAAGGGTGGGACCCGGTGGAGGAGGCTGCTTTGGGGAGGCAGAGTAGGAAAGAGCAGCCTATTCTTCATGATCTTCATACCAGACCCCAAGGAACAGAGTGGTCCCTTCCCAGAAGGTTTGCCACTGGGATAAGGGTGGAATAAACCTGATGTCACCTGCATCCTCCTTGCCCAAGGACACAGACACGGGGCCCTGCAAGGCAGCCATCTGTGTATCAGAGGCGACAGGCGAATATCACAGCAGCTGACATTCCTGGGGCATATGATAAATGGCTTGGTCTAGACAGATGGCAGGGTGGGGTGGGGGAACATCAGGACCTCATTGCTAGCTATGAGGCTACAGTGAAGATCAGAGGCAGCAGCCATGTCTACCCTAAAACTAGGGGGGCTCACAGAGAGTGTCAAGGCTGCCCTTGGGCTGGCTTAAGTTGAGGCCGATGCAGAACAGATCTGACTCCATCACAAGGTGGCGAGGCTCCTGCCTTCTAGCACCTCTATAGCTAGATGACCTCTAGGGGTCACCGGGCAGCTCAGAGTCAGGTCTGCAGACATTTTCCAGGACAGCTGAGTCAAGCTTTAGCAGCAGATAGCCTTCCCCAACAAAGACATCACCTCTCACAGCAGACAGAGATGCCCCTAGCACCCTGCTTACCTGACCTCATACCTCTACCTTGCTGCTTGCCTCTGTCCCCGCTTAGAGTGTTATCTGTTGACTCTGTGGTGTTGTAGCTCCTGGCAGAAGAATCTGTTCTCGGTTCTTCTTACCTGTCTGGGTACCATACATGCACACTGCCACAGAAAGCCTCCTTCCCCTACAGCTAGCGTGTCGTCTGCCTGCTTGGTGCTGCATCTCTCTCCAGCAGGTGTGCTCCTGAGGGCTCAGAGCCAGCAAGCAGCCGTCACTCAGTCCCTGGAGGGGAGGAGGAGCCAGGGCCCTTGGGTGTGGTGCTGGGGGTGCAGACCTGCCACAATGACTCCCATCCCAAGGACTTTCTTTCTGTTTTACTCTCCATCTTATTCTTAATCCTGGAGCTCACTGGTTTGGCTGAACTAGCTTGCCAGTGAGCTTCAGGGATCCTTCTGTGTCCACTTACCCAGTGCTGTAGCGTCACCACACTCAACACACACGTTCGACTTCTTCTATGGGTGCTGAGGATCCGAACTCAGGTCCTTATGCTGTATAACAAGCACTCTCCTGACAGAATCATCTCCCAGCTCCCAGATTAACACTTCAACAAGGGTGTTTTCTGCCTATGAATGAGATCCAGCCCTCTGCCTCCTTGCAGCTCCTGTACGTCTATAGCTATCCTTTGTGGCTCATACAGGAGTCTTGGCACATGTCTTGCCAACTCTCCTTGACGGATTTGTGGTTTCTGCATGCTGTGTAAACACGACTTCTTCATTCTTGCTTTCCAGCTGCCAGCACTGACCTGATCTGGATGTTGACCTGACACCATCCTTTCAATCTACTGCTGGAAGATCAGAGAAGCATAGCAGCCAGGCACTAGTTCTTACCTCTACCAAATCCTCAGACCGAATGGGGTGTCCTGTCTCTACAAGTCCTCAGACTGAATGGGTGAGCTCCTGTCTCCTGTGTTATATTCCTCTCCCCACCCAGCCATATCTTCCTGTCTCTACCTCCCCAGTGTTGGGATTAGAGGTGTGGGACTCCCAAGTACTGGGATTAAAGGTGCGAGCCACCACAGCCTGGCTCAGCTGTTTCTCTTTTAGATTGGATCAATCTCGTGTAGCCCAGGGTGGCCTTGAATTCACAGAGATCCATCTGCCTCTGTTTCCCGAGTGCTGGGATTAAAGGTGTGCGCCACCACTGCTTGGCCTCTACGGCTGACTAGTGGCTAACTCCACACTCTGATCCTCAGGCAAGCTTTATTTGTTAGATCACAAAGTATCACCCATCTGTCTCTCTGCTTTTCATGCTATCCTATTGCTTCATCACAAAGGCACAGCCTATACAGCCTTATACCCAGTCTTACAGGGGAAAAGCCTTTCCTTCACCACTAAACACAACTCAGAGGCTCAGCCATTAAGAGCACTTGCTGCTCTTGCAAAAGACCAGGACTTGGTTCCTAACACCCCCAGGACAGTTCACAACTGGCTCCTTCTTCTGGCATGCGTGAGTGCTTGCAAGCAGATGCTCATTTTATATATAAAACTGATCCAGATGCAGGCATATTGCTGATTTGCATATTCCCACCATGCTGGTAATTTCCACACATTCCCAGTTTTCCAAGAGCATTTCAAATATACATGCATATGGATGTTATCAGCTTCTTTCCTTCCTCTGTTAAGATGATCACACTGTATTCCCCCTTTGTCTGTTAATGGGGTGATTTACATTGATTTCGTTGTTGTTGTTGTTTTGAGACAGGGTTTCTCTGTGTAGACGAGGCTGGCCTTGAACTCGGAGATCCACTTGCCTCTGTTTCCTGAGTCCTGGGATTAAAAATATGTTGTATTATTTTTGATTATGTGTATGGGCAGGGGTGGACACATGAGTATGCAGCTGCTCACAGAGGCCCCCAAAGGAAGCCAGATCCCTTGGAGCTGCTGTGACAGGCAGCTGGGATCTCCTGACGCGGGTACTGGGAACCAAACTCTGACCCTCTGTAAGATCAGTACATGCTTTCATCTGTCAAACCATCTCTCCAGCCCCTGCACTGAATTTTCTGCAGTGCTACCAATCCAACCCAGGCCTTTGCTCACGCCTGGTGAGCACTCTACCAGCAAGCCCCACCCCAGCCCAAATGACACCGATTCATCTCCCAACACTGACCTCGAGTTTCTTGGGTAATCCTCACTCGATCATGATATATTATCCACCGGCAGATGCACAGGTTGAACCTGCTCATGTTCTGGTAAGGATGTTTACATGTATGTTCACAAGGGAGGCTGGCACCTGTCCACTGTTGCGTGAACTGTTCCTGGGGAGTCATGAAGAAAACATCTACTCGCGTCAGATGATGCATCGGTAGACTAACAGTTTCACCAAGCCCAGCCTGGTGAACCAATGGGCCTATAGGGCTTCTGGGTATGTGGGGGACAGCCACCTAAACAGCCGCATCGCTGAAAAGTCCCACCACAGCATAGATGCTTACTTCCCCGGAGAGACACAGATGGA
>PVIU01023287.1:12398-27810 GCA_004026605.1 Ondatra zibethicus | reverse complement strand
AAAGCTGACCCTCAGTTTGCAGAGGGCCGCTTCAGCCTTGCACTATGGGTTGTAAAGCAAAGTAACCCACTGTTAATAGTTAATCCTTAAGCTGCATAAGAAGCTGCTGACAGTCTGCTCTTATTCTCCTAAGCTTACAGCTTTATATATATTTTCTTATTTCTACCTTCCTATTTCTGGAACCTACATTTCTATATTCTTATTCTTGGACTCTTCCAGGACATCATTCATATTGGACTTTAAGGTCCACTGTAGTGCAGATTAGAATTTCAATCATCTGGTTTATTTGGAGGGACACAGTTCAACCCACGATGGCTGCTGTGTCACACTTGGGTATGCTTTCCTTATACTTCATTCCATCGTTTTCACTGGGTCATGTGGAGACAAAGCATGGGGTATACCTGAAACCAAAGCACCAGGCTAAAGGAAGCCCAGAAAAGTCAAGCAGATTCATTTTTTCCAAGTCAGGGATGACACAGAGAGGTTAGCGAACTAGGGCAGGTGGGGTCAGGAACACTGAGATGTTTCTTTTCCCTTTGATTTTGTAAAGAAAAATCACTAAACAGTTTTTTACAGAAAAGAAAAAATTCTTTAAGGCTCAAGGTGATCTGGGATGCCCAAGACAGATGGCGCACCCCACTTGTGTGGGTCCGAGCATCCCCAAGGCAAGGTCTGTAAAGGATACAACTCACAGAAAGAGCAAACGGCATTTTGGTATTATAGAATCATCACTTGAGGCCTTCACAATTCTACACTTGTACCTTAAGAGGCTTACAAAAGAGAAAGAATCATATAGTAACGAGTTTTTGAGACCATGAGCCATAGATGCAAGTTACCTCAGGCTCAAGTAACCCACCCAGCCTCAATCAATGTCCCCCTGTGCCATTTGCTGTCACTGTGACCGTAGGCAGCTTAAGTTCTCAGAGCTTTGCTTTCCCTATCGTTATATGATAGACGTGACTTTCACGCTTGTAGTGAGGACTAGGAATTTTAAAATGTTAAAGTTATCATGATGCCACTTAATAGACATTTTGTGTACTATTCACTGATAATGTTACTGTTTTTATAAAATCACTACGAGTGTTAGCATTGCAATAGAAGGGTAATTTGGGTTCGTGGTCTACAACTTCAAAATAAGAATATTTGGGAGATCCCAGTTGTGAAATTTATGTCGAGAGCCACTGATCTGGGTTAAGCATCCCAATGCAAACTATACTGTAACCAGTAAAAGATCCCCTCAAGTCTCTCAAATGTCCAAAGGCTCATGTAAATACATATATACATGCATACTTATGTAAATAGATATATTTGTGGAAGAAATGTTTCAATGGAATTTCTAGCTATTTAAACTACCTTTAGAATACAACTGGGAGAAATATTGCATTTAGCACATTCAAGAGGATATATTCACTTTGGCTGCCAAGAAATCCTTAGATTTTAGAAATCAGGAAGCTTCATGCTTAAGCACTTAGTGGGTTGATAGAAATTATCCTATATCCTGGTATTAGTAAATTAAGAAGTTCTGACTTTCCAAGCCTTGATTTTCTAGTGGTCAGAGGACCACATGCCTTTTCCTTCTGCTTGGTTTATTCAGTCTGCTTTCTTCCTGCCTGAACTTCTGGTCTACTTCTACCAAGGGTACTCTTCTACCACAACGACAACACTTTTAGTAATTTTACATAAACAATAACACTATCAAAAGGCAGTATACCAAATGTCTGTTAGAAATGAGGGTATTAATCTGGAAATGTGTAAATAGACATTTCCTGTCCCAACCTCGGAATCCCAAATAATCATTCTGAGACTTATATTAATTGTAAATACTTGGTCAGTAGCTCAGGCTTATTATTAACTAGATTTTACATTTTAAGTTAACCCATATTCCTTATTTACGCTCTGTCATGTGGCGGTACTTTTATTAGCATGGCACGTTCATCTCCTGCTCCCTCTGTGTCTGCTCCCAGACACAGCTCTGACTCTACCCTCCTTCCTTCCAGTGTCCTCTGTGTCTGGCTGTCCCACCTTACTTCCCACCTGGCTACTAGTCAATCAGTTCTTTATTAATTAATAAGAGTAATACATATTCACAGTGTACAGAATGATTATTCCACAACAGAAATGAATGTACTATTCTCATATCCTCGATATCAGTATATGCTTACTAAGCAACTCATATATGGGAAGCAGCTATGGATAGTTAATTGAATAGAGTCAAAATTTGAGTTTACTGGCGACCTCTTCAGTACCATCTCCATAGCACACCTCAGCCCTGAGCCTCTTGAGGACTATTCATTCCTTCTGTTGGAGAAGACTAAGTGATCCTGACTAACCATAAGGAGACCATGGAACTGATCATACAGTAAGATCAGAAGAGCATGTGATAGAAAACCCATCTGCAGATACTTATCTACTGTCTGACAAAGATGGATAACCCCCTATAAGAATTTCTTTGGGATAAAGATTGAAGACCTGAGCCTATATACAAATATATTTCTTGGGTGGAGTTAACACCTACGTACCATCATTGCTTGGTTTCTTTGAATGGATTAATATATTGTGTTATTAATTGGTCAGCTGTTAAAATTGCAAAAATAAGTAGAAAACACAGGCAAAGGAAACATCAGATGTGATGGATTACTCCACTGATTTTTAAAACAAGAGGAAAATTCCATTCGGTGTGCAGTGCAGTAGCTTGGAGCTGTGTTCCACTGTCTACTGACATAACAAACTTGAGTAAGAAATTCCATCAGGCACTGTTAAAAGGTGTATGCTTTGTATGTTTTGTCCACGTCAGTCTTGAACAGGCTGAAGACAGAAACAAACCATGCCTAGAAAGTGCAACAGCAAAAGGGGTACCCAACTTCCAACTACTAAAGGTCGTTTCCCGCTCCTACACAAGGGTGAGCTGCTGGATAACAAGACTGCAGCACAAGAGTTCAGGGTGTTCTTCACGGCAGAGAAGACTTCCAACACTCACTTGTCACGTTTAAGTTCTCATTCGATAGGAATGGCCTGCTTTCCAAGGTGCTTGCCAGCTTCTCTGGTTTCCATTCTCAGAAACTGAACTTTTTACTTCAGCAAGGCAGACTCTTTTCCCCTGATCTTTGCCTCTCTTCTGCTCCTTAAACTTTAGCTCATCCTTGAAGACACAGTTTGGACATCACTTCTTTCAAAGAATTCTTTCTTGATTCTTCTTGGTCTGGGTCAGGGGAGGGCTTGCTTCTATTAAACCTGATATCTGTCTCCAATTATTACAGCTACGAATAGTTAATATGTATCCTTCTTCTCTGAGCCTATGACATTCCTTCTAATTAGTTAATTAGTTATTACACATTCATCTTTGTGCCCTATGGCTTAAAACCAGGACTAACTGGCTGGGTATAGTGGCATGCCTGGTATCATAACACCTGGGAGGCTGAGGCAGGAGGATTGCTGACAGTTTTTATCCAACGTTAGTTATGTGTGAGTTTGAAACCAGTCTGGGATACAAAGCAAGACTCTATCTCGGAAGGAAGGAAGGAAGGAAGGAAGGAAGGAAGGAAGGAAGGAAGGAAGAAGGAAGAAAAGATGGCGATGAATAAATGATTAGATGGATTAGTTGAATGGACAGATGAATGAAAAAAGGAAGTCCCGGCTTGGATGGAATGAGAACAGCTCATATTAACAATTGCATCCCACAGTTATGGAAAGGGCTTTGTTGGGGGTGGTATTGCATGTCTGCAGCCATGGAAGCAGAGACTTAAGTCTCACACCCAGGTCTTCTCATGACAAGTTCTGTTTCTCTTCCATGGTAAATGGAAAAGATATGACTATGGGCCTGAAGTTAAAATCAGTAGACCAGACGCTTCCTCAGGAACTGCACAAAGGTTATAGTAAAGGCTTTGTAAAAGTATAAGAAAGATGGAAAGGGGATGAAAAATTGAGATAATAAAGCAATGCCAACAAAATTATGGAAGATGGGCAAGGAAAACACCAGTAGCAACTGACCAAATAAAGCTGAAAAGGTTGAAAGCTGAGTGTGTTAAAAAGAAAACCAAGAGGAGACCAGGCCAATTTAAGCTTCAAGTCCTCACCCAGGCTTGGGAATCACAGACCTTTTTGTGGGAGATATAGGTTGAGAAAGGTGAGAAAGAGGGATTATGTTTGTAAACAGAATTTAGACCCACAGATTCCCTACTCATCCTTCACAGGCAGCTGGAACCCTTAATACGCTCTTGAAAACAATAGCCCTTTCTTCTCTAAAAGAAGTTATAAACAGCTTCTAAGTAAACAATAACTTTGGGTGACTGTCCAGGCAGCGAGATGTCTCTGTCATTTCTAGAGTTTTAGAAGCTGTTTACAATGTACTTCCTGTTTACTTAGGTAATATTGTATCCTTCTGGAGTCTTTGATGGAGTTGAAGAATAGATAGATAGTTATAGTTATAGTTTTCCATTGTTATGATAAAAGATAAAATAGATCTAAATATTGTAACTGTAATTCTTGCTTTATAACTCTTTTGTCATATGTAATTTTACTATGTTAAAGTGAAAGCCTTTCTTTTTTGTTTAAACAGAAAAGGGAAAATGGTGTAGGAGGTCCTTCTGTATTTCTGTTGCTTTCATTAGTTGAATAAAGAAACTGCCTTGGCCTTTTGATAGGGCAGAACTTAAATAGGTGGGGAAGACAGAACAGAATGCTAGGAAGAAAGGCAGAGTGGCAGACGCCATGAAGCTCCTGCCTGAGACTGACGCTGGTTAGAATCTTTCCCAGTAAGTCATGACCTCATGGTGTTACACAGATTGGTAGAAATGGGTTAGATCAGGATGTGAGAGTTGGCCAAGAAGAGGCTAGATATAATGGGCCAGGCAGTAATTTAATTAATACAAAAAAAAGAAGTTAAACTAAAGTAATTGTGGATTTGGGGAACAACTCCCAGGACAGGGGGAAGTTGTAGATGGAATCTTAAAATGATTATGCAGAAGTCTGAAGGCTGAACTGTATAGTTGACTTGTACTCATATCCATTCTGGTCATCAGAGCTTAGATAGTCAAGTCTGTGCCCCATTCTGCCTAAATGGAATTTAGTTACGTGTTGCAAGTATGCGTTGACAGGAACTCAAGAGCTCACAAAAGCTGTGGTTACCTACACAAGATCAGATGAGCCAAAATTCCAGCACACCTAGTGAGGGGCTCTTCAGGTCCCTTTCCTTAATGAGGAACTATTGCAGTTGTTAGCTGCGGGGAGAGGGACAATCATTCTCTATAGAGAGTGTTCCCTCTGGTGGGTTTCCTACGCTTCATTGGATGACCCGACACCTGTGCATATACAGACAACACCCAGGAGGCAGAGGCAGATGGATTTTTGTGAGTTTAAAGCCAGCCTGGTCTGCAAATTGGGTGTCAAGACAGCCAGGTCTACATATAGAAACTCTGAGAAAAGAAAATATTTTGCTTGGGGAAAGTCACAATAGGTAGGGAGAAGATCAAAGGAAAATAATGCATTGCTTTGGAAGAATAGATGCATTCATATTTTTGTTGTATCTGCATAAATAAATTCTGCCAAAATGCAGGATAATAATAATAATAATATCCAACAACACAAGGAGAGGCAGGTGCAGAGAATGAAAAATAGATCCATGTGGGAGAGACTATATATTTTTAGTATCTTTTACTTTGGTCTTAAACTATGTGAAGTTTATTTTTTCAAATATAATATTTGTAATAATGATTCATATAAGTATATCCTAGAAGGTTTTTTTTTAAAAAAAAGATTTAAAGTAGAAAGTAGTCAAAAGGCAGAAACATTAGAGAATCATCTAGGTTAGGTGACTAATGCGTTGCAGAATAATGAGGTGATGGAGGAACCGCCCGAGATTCAGGCGGTGAAGGCAATGACAGTGGAGACACGGTGGGAGGAAGAAGAGAGGTGTAAGAAACTTTTTAGACATAAGTGCATTAGTAAGAGTGAAAGAGAACACACATCATAGCACGGCTGTAGGGAGCTTCAAAATACTGTGAAGTATACTCAGTGTTTCACAAGATAATGAAGAAACTAATAAAACCAAAAATGAGGTCAAGTACAAATGAATTGGAATCAGAAAGGCACTGACTTTATCAGCTTTGAAGCTAGAGTTCAGAAGATAATGGGAAAATTCTTTTCAAATTTAAATTCTCCCTACACTTGAGTATGTGTGTCCGTTATCATTTAAATATGAAAGCAGGAGGTTTCTATTAACATACAAAATCTTAAAGCTATTTATTCTCATTGTATCCTTTCTTAGAAAATTACTAAAATTTGTTTTCCATGAAAGAAAGGAATGAATAAAAAAATGAATGGCAAGGATTTAAAATCCAAGAGGCAAGGTTCAAATCAGAACAAAAGGCAAAGGACAGTTTTAAACCATGGTGAAAAGAAGGCTCAAGAATACAGCTGTTCAGCAACTTAGTCAACAGCACAGAGAGTGGAAGGTTCTGGAGAGGATGCCTGTAAGAAAAGAACAGCACTAAGGATGTTTGAAACAGTCATAAGGAATTGTATTCTTTTTATTTTCCAAAATTACATATAATATTAATCTAAGCATATATATACATATGATGATATATGTGTATATTGATGTCTATGAACCACAAAAATGACTAGCATGGCGCTATATCCCATGGGTATACTTACCTTTTGGCAGTAGCCAATAGCTGTCTAATTGGACTTAGAGCCTACTCAACAGGCGGCAAATCATGCCTGGAAATGGAAGCCTAGCCAACCATCTGGGGCAAGTGATTGTAGTAAGAGATGAGTGGACTGTTTGTCATTTTAGCCACCCTTGGCTCCCAGTCACATGGCTAGCTTATACCTGAAATAATTACACAGAAACTGTATTTATTTAAAACATGGCCTGGCCCATTATATCTAGCCTCTTCTTGGCTAACTCTCACATCTTGCTTTAACCCATACCTAGTAATCTGTGTATCACCAAGGGGTCATGGCTTACCAGGAAGATTCTAACCTACATCCATCTCAGGCCAGAGATTTATTGTATCTGTCACACTTTCCTTCTTTCCAGCATTCCGTTTTGTCTACTACGCTCACCTAAGGGCTGCCCTATCAAAAGGCCAACACAGTCTCTTTATTTAACCAATGAAAGCAACAGAAATACAGAAGGACCTCCTACACCATTTCCCCTTTTTCTGTTTAAACAAAAAGGAAGGCTTTAACTTTAACATAGTAAAATTACATATAACAAAACAGTTATCAAGTAAGAACTACAGTTACCATATTTAGATCTATTTTATCTTTTATCATAACAATGGAAAACTATAACTATAACTATCTATCTAGTTTTTAACTCCATCAAAGACTCCAGAAGGATATAATATTACCTAAGTAAACAAGAAGTAAGCAATTTTTAAAACTCTAGAAATAACAGAGACATCTTGCTGCCTGAACAGTCACCCAAAGTTCTTTTGTACTGTTGGGGCATCCATCTTTAGCCTACAGGCCCACAGTATCCAGTAGACTTTTTCATGAAGCAAGAAATTTTAAAGACAGTTTAGTCACTTTTTTTTTGTATCCCGTAGAATGTCTCGCAGACTCTTTTATGAATTAGGAACCCTGAAGGATCATCTCACCTTTAGGCAAGTTTAGTAGTTCTCTCTCTGTGAGTTCTTTGTGTCCAGTTTATGCAACAGTCCAGGCAAGAGTAGTTTTTTGTCCAAATGGCTAATCAAACTCCATAAGGAGCCTCTTTGATGCCCATCTTTCTTTTGAAGTAGCTTGGTGCTGCCAGGAGTAGACGTATCTCATTGTTATGAAAAGCCCTAAGTTATTAAAACATTAAATGTCATATTTTGTAGTCTTTGAAAGATATGAAGAATGCCTATCTAACCAAAATATATCTCTATATATCCAGAAAAATCTAACTAACATGATTACAAACTTAACTATTATAGAGATTACTTATTAACCTATATTTTTTAATTATACATTACATTTTTAAATGAACTACACAATCACAATACCTTGATCAAGATCAGAAATACATATACATATAACAAAATTGACCTTAAACTTGTATCAATAAATCAAAATTTATATCAATGTAAATTATTCATATCTATATCATATCCCCTTTTAAATGTAAAAGAACATTTATAAACAATATTTGGGAATATGGGCATAGTTTTTTTTCTCCAAACTTCTTCCTGCTGTATGGGGATGCTGTCAATCAGGTCTTTCATGGTTTATCCTGTGTGCCAGGTTCATCTCGTTCAGCAGTTGAGTGAAGTAATTTTTTGAAGGTGTTTACAGTGACCTTTCAGGAGGGTGTGGTCTATGAAACAATATTATTGGTCTGGAAGCAATCCACAGGTTCTCATCCACTGTGAAAACAAAAGAAGAACCTCTTTTTTTTAAAGAATCATATCCTTAGAGCCAAATTTTGAAGTCAAGATACCTTTAGAACATATATGTTGGTTTAGCTTAGTAGACCACATAATGAAATGTCTCTACTCTACGTGGCAGATTTGACTGTAACTCAAATAAAAAGCATTTATGTGTTACACACTCATTCTCCGGGTTAGACTGCTGAGTGCAGCTCCTGCCTGACGGCTCCAAAACTAACAAAAATGGTATGTCCACCATTTTAAAATTAAAAAGAGATGGAGCCAACATCCAAAACAGCTACAACCAAGCTACTTAACATTTTAAAAGCTCTTCAAGACAATAAAAAATTAAAAACAATACAATAGGACAGATTCAAACATAAAAGACCTCTAAATGGGTCACACTGTTAAATAAAAATACATAATAAACTTAAACAAATAAAAAATATAAAAAGATACTTTAAAAAAGTCTTTAAAGAGACAAAATAAAGTGATAAAATAAAAATAAACCACATAAAAATAAAAAATTCACAGAGAGCCTAGATTCTGTATATTATTGTGTTTTCTTTAAATTTTTTAACTGTAAAGAGTGATATCATGGATCTCAGAGGAAAACTTACCTGTACCACATGACTAAGTCAGCATAACTTCAAACTGCATTCTAAACACTTATCCTGATACCCCCGGGTAAGACAGCGTTCACTCCTCATCAAACATGCCTCTCTTTACAACACATAGAGACGATTACAGAAAACCCACAATTGCTCAAAATGCAAAGAACAACTGACCATGAGGTGCCCACCCTCAAGGGACATTTCTACAATACAACTCCTGAGTAAAGGGCTCAGGGAGTAAAAATAATGTAACAGCCAGGGGACTAGAAAGTCTGCTGTGAATTGTGTCCCCTAGAAATGACAGGAAAGCTCTATCTAAGATGCTAAAATAGAGTAGATAAGAGAACAATGACATCACCAATAGACATGTTAACATAGAAGCGGGATGTCTCATTAGGGCCCACCCCTAGACAAAGAACTTCAGACAACTAAGGAATACTCAGGGTAAAAGAGTTAGTCTAACCAGAGATAAGCCCCCTCATTCCTTATCCAATACCAAGTGGTCAGGCCTGAAGTGATACATACAAGCAACACTAAATTGATTCTGTGGGCTGTATTAATATATTTATGTGTTTATATATATATGCAACAAAAACAATTAAGAAAAGAGCTCATGAATTTGAGAGGGGGTAGGAGGACATGGGACATGTTAGACGGAGGAAAGAAAATGGGGGAAATAATGTAATTATATTTAAACAAATAAATAAAAACATAAAACCAATGAAAAAAGTGCAGCCTTTGTGATATACTTGACGATAATGAGAGGAAACTCACGGATCTGGTAGAGTTTGGAAGAGAATTAGTGGTGGGACACTGAAAACGAAGCAAATAACTATGAAACTATTAATTCCGTGAACTTAGAGAATTCAGGTGAGGTGATTCAATGACAAGCCCATAGGGCCCAGCTGTAGGGTCTACCAATACAGCACAGCAATGTAAGGCCTAAATGTTGACACAGGTGAAATTATGTGGCATGAACATTGCTGTAATTTGAATCCTTACTTTCCCATGAAGACTCGTGTTGAAAGTAAGGTCACACACCTATTGTGCTATTGGGAGCTGCTGGAAACTTTTGGAGTTGGAGTCTACTAGGAGGAATTTAGGTGAACAGGGGCATGCCTTTGACAAAACACTGAGACCTTGACTCCTTCCTGTCAGTCTCTTTTTGCCTCCTGGCTGCTGTGAGAGAAACAGGCTCTTCTGACTTACCCTACCACCGTGTCATACTGTTTTGACTCAGGCTCAAAGTCAATGAGCTAACCAACCATCAACTAAAACATTCTAAAACTGCGAGCCAGTATTTCATCATAGTAACAGAAGTTAACACATATATCTGATACAACTTTGTAAGTATATGAAAAGGATGAATGAACAGAGTTAAACTTTTATGTCCTGTGGTAGGAAACCAGTTGTCAAAAGTTTAAAAGTCAAGAGACAGTAGAATAAACCAGGAAATATGGCTCACATATAAATGTTAGCACTCAGGGGACTATTGAGAGCTGGAGAGCAGCCTGGGCTACAATGTCTGAAAAAAGAAAAAGAAACACAGCAATATGACATTTGTCTAGCAAGTTGAGGTTGTAGATCTATCTGAATTCAATTACATGGAGAAATTATTTTGAAGCATGGTAAAAATCAGTTTTGAAATGTGAAGCAAAATAAGCACATAGGAACTTTGATGCTAAATTACTTAATATTTGGGCATGGTCATATAGAAATCTCAATCTAATTACTTATTTGAGAAACATCCACAGGTTGTTTCCCCATCTTCTGCCACCTCTTGTGTGTTTACTGCAGGTTGATGATTAACTGCAATGTGAACTACAGGGTTATTTCTGTGGTCACTTAGCGCTTTTTTGTTAGAACAGATCAGCTACCACTACAGTGTATATACTACAAAGCCAGAGTACTGGATTAAGGTAATGTTTACTCAAAGGTCAGAGGATATTTTTGCTTCTCACAAAATGCCCCCTTTGTTAGCTACACTGTACCACTATGTTCTGATGGGGCATTTTCCAAAAAGGCAAAGAATTACTTAGAGGTTAATGATTGCCCTATACTGATGGAAATTGAGTGTAAGTCATTACCAAGAACGAGGAAGTTCAGTAAACAGGTGCGATACATCCATATCTCTACTCAACAGAAATCAGATGGGCGGCTTTCAATGGCCTTGCACAGTGCTTGAGAAATAAATTTGATCATTAGATAAATCAATGATTAAAAATAGTTTGAAATGTTGGCTGTCAGTGTGAAAAAGTTGGTTTCTGTCCTCCTCTATTTTAAAAGCAAACTCTAATAAAAACATGTGAGGGACAGGTTTTATACCAAGAGCTAAGCTGTCCAGTCTGAGTTAATTGTTCCAGGAAAAATTCAGTGCCATAGGGAAATAAGGAATGGCCAAGTAGAGAAGTGAATTAGACTTTTCCACAATGAGCTGGTTTATGCTTTTTAAGCTAAAAATAATCTAATCTTGTCCTTTCCCTTCCTATCTGAAAGTGTAGCCTGATTATTATTTAGCTACAGGAGCCTACATTTACTTTTGAATCTACTGGGTAGATGATGCTCAATGTATACTTTTAAAAGTTGCAATTTGTTGATTGGTTAGGCACTCCCTGAGCACTTGTTTCCTGTGTTTTGACCAGTTGTTGTTTTTTCTAATGATCAGCGAAGTCTTCTTGGATTTTCTGCTGAAGATGCCAGGGCTAGGAAAAGTACTGTCAGTTAAGTGCTTATAATGTATGATGACTTGAGATGAAGCCTGGTGTGTTGGTGAAGTTTGTAAACCCAGGATGTTGAGACTGGCAGATCACTGCGTGCAGCCTAGCCTCCCTATCTGGTAATCTTCGGGCCAGTGGGAATAAAAGAAGAGAAAACAGAAGGTAGTTGATGCCTGAGGAATGACATTAAAAGTTGGCCCTAACCCCCCCCCCCCGACACACACACTAAATGTAAATGCCAAACATAGGATCCTCACTTGACAGATGGAGGGAATATGTTTCACAAAAAGGAAATACACAAGGAGTAGGGATGCCCTTTTGAAGGCTTAACCCCTTTGAGAAAGAAGCTAAAGGAAATGATTGCTAAGGAACTCTTCACACCTAAAACGCAATGAAAGAATTAAAAAGCCACAGGCCTGTACTTTACACATAGTAGAACCGCACATGGGCAGCCAGTGTCTCTGAGATCTGAGAAACAAACCCCGAGAGGGATGCTGGCTCTGGAGGATGGAGGAGTTCTTATTTGTTGTGGAATTTTCCTGTTCTAGATGCAGGTATATTCTCTGATTAAAGCAGGAATCACTTCCCTGACTCACATCAGGTAGACAGACTGCACATTGCTGCAGTGATGCCTTTGTTGGAATCAAATTACTAAGAAGGTCAGCACCATTAATATGTGGCTTGGGAAGAGTAAACACACCTGACAGAAAATCTATGAGCCCCTAGTACTTTGCTCCAAAGTTTTACTCTAGTGTGTTCACTTTGCACTTATTTGCTCCTGGAAATAAAACCACCAATGGGAGCCTTCAAGACAAAAGGTCATACGGCCCTTACTTCTAACTTAAAACATCAAACGCCCCCTGATGGAAGAGCGCCTGCATCCCCGGATCAAAGAGTACCTTCATTGATACATGTATAAATATGCAAGCATCCATTAATTTTCTTATTTAAAACGTTCTTGCAGGTGGGGATAGTGTGGGAATTAAGTGCCCACTGAGAAAGCATGTGGGCCTCAGGCAAAGTCTCCACAGCAAAGGCTAGCCCTGTTCAACAGAGCCACTGATAGTTTGACCTTACAGCAATTGCTTTGGCTAAAAACTGCTTTTCCCATAATAGAAGTTGCATTCTGTTTGATACAACTTGAAAGTAGTGTGCAATATATATCACAATTAATATTTATTCTTTTTCTTCATATAATGAGTTTCACAGTTTGGGATCAGTTCTGCAATAAAAAGTAAATTATAACAGTTGATAAGCAAAGGTTCTTAAAATTACTAAGATACAGCTTATACATCAAAAAGCTTGAATTTTTATCTCATCAATTTTATCTCAACTCATGAATTGGTTATGACTTTGGGTAAGTTATATTTGTTTATTTGATGGCTCACCTACCTGTTTTTTTCTCTTGGATATTCAAACTTTCTTATTGCACAGGGGGATTTCTAAGGCCTTTTGTAGTTTTAAGAGTCTGGATTATAAAAGAGGCCCTATAAATGTATAAATATGTTCTACATTTGAGTCCAGATTGAAGTGGTAAACATAATCCCTAGTACTTGAATAGTTACCTTAATACCATGGGTTTCATATTGACCGCTTGCTGCTGTGTCTAAATACGTAATCAAAGAAAAGAAAGTCATTACAAGGCAACTTTTTGGTCATTTGTGTCAAACAAACTAGCTGAAGACTAGCAATGGGCTCTAAGACTGTGGCCTGGTTCTAAACTTACTTTGAAAATCTCAAGAAAGACTCACTCGCCATGAACATTATTCCTTTGGAATAGAGAAGAAAATAATGATTAACATGTGTTGATGAGGCAATCTCACCGGTTAGTAATAATTGCTACTGGTCATAATCACCAAATATAATTCCCTATGCTGTTTTAGTGAAGCAAAGAGCAGGATAATTAAAAGTTGATAAAAAAAAAAGAACCCAAAAGCAGAAAATTCTGTGTCTGTCTGTCTGTCTGTCTGCCTGTTGAGACAGGGTCTTACTGTATATCTACCGTATATCTCAGTAACCCTGGCCCAGAACTCCCAAGCCTCCTCCCTCCACCTCCTGAGTGGTTGGATTACTGACATGTGCCACCATGCCTGCCAATCTCTTTACTGCTACACATTTCTAAGTCATTACAGTCCTTTCCAGAGTGTGTGCACTTGCTAAACAGCTTCTCAAGATCTATGTAATGTTTATTTTATAAATTTGCTTATCATCCCAACAAGGCCTTCCTAACTGTCTTTCTTGCATCTGATTAACCAAAAATTTCCTTATTAATTGGTGTGAATTCAGACTCGTGCATGATGTTGCACAAGCTCATCTCACTTCCAGTCAGTATATTTTCTGAAATCATTATAACACTTTTTCCACGCTAATACCTGACATCCTGTTTATACTTAAGGCATGCATTATGCTCCTGTATAATTAGGGTACACTTGTTTTGCTGTGTATTACAAGCCTAGTACCATACTTTGGACATAATAGGTGCATAACGAACATTTGGAGAACGACAATAGATGCACTAACCACTTCCAATTGTTGGCCATTAAGCAATAATAAATACTATTAGCTCTAAAATCATAATGTAATTGAATGAAAAAAATACAAATTGATCTCTATAAAGATTCAATTATATAAGACCTTTGGGGATAATGTTTGCTGCCTGTGCCTCTATTACTGCTGTGAATAAATAATTTTATCTCCTTAAAAATATAGGATAAATGAAGCAAAATAGCAGCCCAGACACATAAACTAATCCAGTAGTGTTAGCCACAACACTACCCTATGAATCAAAGATTCTCAAAACTGAGGATCAGGTAGATACCAAAGACAGCCTTGCAATATCTCAACCTTGCTTATGCACGCACACACACAGAGACACACATACACACAGCTCTATAAATAACCAACAAAATCGAAGCTCTGTAAGGCTTGAGAGAAAGTCAGGGAGCTACCTAAACTGACTTTCTGTGTGGAGAGCCCGGGATGAGGGAGACTGGAGATCAGATCCATTGGCTGGGAATATTCTCTTGGCCATGATACTCTGAGTTCTGATCAGGCCTTGGAATGTTCACTGAGGGCAGGTATGACAAATAATTGAGAGGGGCTGGTGAACATTTTCTGCACAAGTTCAGATCCCTGGCACCCACAGAGAAAGATGGGCATTCTGGCATGTACCTATAGCCCAGGGAAGGGAGGCAGAGATAGAATGTTCCTGGGGACTCACCGGCCAGCCACTCTAGTCAATTTAATGGGTAAATGGGTGGATGGTGGATGCATGAAACTAGACAGCAGTTGATTAGACAGAAGTTGATAATACGCCAAAATAATCGGAATAGGTGTGTAAAGACTGAAAGACTTCAAAATCTTTGCTTGACTTGTCTTCTGGGAAGAAAGGAACATTGGAATGGAGACCTGAGTAAACTAAGGGACAGATCATATAAATATCTGCTGAACAGCACCCGACAGTAAAGCACAACTCATATTAAGTTTAAACGCTAGAGAAGAATGCTGGGTGTGCTCAAGCGATAAACAAGACTCCTTGTACAGAGTGAGCAGAAAGGTAAACAGAAAGCAATGAGGTTGGAGAATAAGGCAGGAACCAGATGATGCCCTCAACCCAGAGTGTCCCTGGCATCCCAAGGAAAGAATTCTCTTCTGATGTAAGTTAGATAGGTTGTATTTGGGGAGTAACCAAATGATTGAACGTGCGTGCGTGCGTGCGTGCGTG
>PVIU01023287.1:0-12298 GCA_004026605.1 Ondatra zibethicus | reverse complement strand
TCTAAACCATGGAAGACACGAGCTTCCCACAGACATGGGCATCCCAGAATCAATGAGGTCACCCTGTTCCTCCTCCCACCACACATCCCTGGTCCTTTCCCCGTTCGCGTCTGTACTTTCCCCACTCCTACCTTCTTCTGTTTCTCCCTTTTGACATATTCCTTGCCTTGGTCTCTTTTCTCTTCAGTTCTCATTGTTCACATCTTTTATCTCACCTCCCCCTCACTTGACCAACCCTCGTTGCTCTCTCTGCTCACCTCTGTGCCTTCCCCCGGCTCTGGCCACCCCCATTCCCTGAATGCGACAGTAAGTGTATCCTATTCACCCCGGGGAGAGAAGAAGCTCCTCTCCTCTACAGATCCAGGAAGAGGACAAACACCCTGCCCTCCCATGCTGGAGCCAAATTATGGTGTCCTGTGAACGATGGGAAAAAGAGAGGCTGCTCCACTCCAGCAGTACCATGTGGAAAAGAATCACTGTCTCCATGGAAAAAGGCATGGCAGCATCTGCACAATGTCTGAAATGAGAGAGATGCTTCGCAAATAATTATGAACACGGCAAGTGTGCTATCATCATTGTCCTAGCTTTCTTGGGGACTTTGGAGTGAATCCTCACACCTATGTCAGGCAGCATCTCAAAGTTGTTTTATGATTATTATTATTTTATAAATTGCAAGGAAAATTTGTTTCACTTTGTGTTTTGCAAGTAAAAATTCAAATAGCAGCATAGAACTTGGTTTATGTGTTCTTGCTGTTGAAGCAAAAAAAATGATGATAGATGAAATACAGACAGCATCACCACAGATGACACTGTCAGACAAAAACAAGAAAGAAAAGCTCTAAAAGACACCAAGGAAATACCAAAGTAGTTCACATCTCTAAATGTTGGATGCTCAGGAAGTTCTCATTTTCCCCTGACTTCCATTAGAACTTGAAGTACATATTTCCCAATGGCCCCTCCTACTGTGTCAGCAGCTGACAGGAGCTTGCAGCCACAACCGATCACAAGCAGCCAGTTCTCTTCTTTGATTCATTCATCAAATACCTTTTGAGGCCTTTCAAGGTGCTGACAAGAGGCTGGTGCTGGCATTTGAGTTGCCTGTACGTCCTCAGGGAGAAATGAGCAATGAGCTGTGCAATGACAACGTCCAAGGACACTGTGAGGGGCAAAAACTGCCCCTCATCGGGAGTGACATGGAAGATGAGGGGTGTTGTTCTTTGAACGTTCTCCCTAAGATCATGTGTTGAAAATTCAATTCCCAAGCTCACACGTTAATAGCATTTGAAGGTAAAGCCTTTGGGGGGTAATTAAATTAGATGAGGTCATAGGCTTACATGGATGAGGCGGCTCTAACAGCTGTCTAAGAAGAGACCGAGGCCAGGTAGGGCACTGCCTCTGTTTTACCACCAGCTGCCCTCCAGCAATGCAGTGCGGCACAGATGAGAAGGCCCTTCCTCACCTTGGATTTCCTAGCCCTCAGTGCCAGAGCAAAGCAAACCTCTATGCTCTCCAGAGCCCTCAATCAGGACTGTTCAGTTTGAGTGACAGAAAATGGGCTAAGGCACAAGGGAGCCCAGAGAGAGACGAGCGTCTGGAATTAATCAGGCAGAAAATCACTCCGCAGATATTCTTGTAAGAACTGCATCATGAGTTCATATTGGAAAAACTTACCGAGTATGCCCCTTGTCTGTTAAAGAACAAATGCCACCTCTCTGTTTGACACGAACACACATGTGGAAGTCCTACCTGCCCCTCCACCACACATCACAGAATCAGGAGAGAGTTGGTTTTGCTTCAGAGGACAGATGACTTTTTTAAAACAGGATTTTACATCTCTAGAAAGTTTGCTAAGGGTTTTTTCACTGTGAAAGTCACGTTTTAATTATAGAAAGCTAAATAAAGCCAAGCACAGAGGCACATGTCTTTAATTCCAGCACTAGAGAGATTAATATAGGAAGGTTTTTGAGTTGGGGTCAGCCTGGGCTACACAGTAAGTCCAAGGCTAGCTTCGACTACACACCGAGAACTTGCCTCACATAAAAGGAAAGAAAAACAGCCAAACGAAAGAAATCTATGGGTAACAGGAAGTTAAACAATAGCATAACAGAGAGAAATAAACAAATGCAGATTTCTCAAAAGTTCTTAGGATTTTGATCTGTCCTTGCTTGTACATTCATTGCTTATTTGTTTGCCCATGTGTTAAATCTGTTTTTTTTTTTTTTTTTTTTTTTTTGGTTGTAGAGAAAGGAATGGAATGGCTTAATGAGATTTCCCCACAAACAGATAGTTACAAAGGTCATTCGACAGTGTTCATCGATTTTCTGTTCTGTGTCAGCACCACGCTGAGCCCTATAAAGAGCAGTAAACACAATACAAGCAGCATCTGCCCACGTTGGTTACCATGGCAACATGAAGGCCCAGGAATAAAAGGGCTGTTATGGGGACAGGCCAAAACTGGCAAAACTTTGGCTCTTCTAGCAAAAACTGCCCGCTGTCCTTTTCCTTCTTGGTCATGAAATTGTTGGTTGAGTGGTCACTTTGAAAGGCCTGGGAGCTCTTGTCCTCTCAAAAATTGTTTCTCAGATGAGACAAACAGGACATGCTCAATGGCACCCCTAGTCCTGGTTTCCGAACCCATAAAGATTTCTTGAAACTACCCTTTCTCTGGCAGCCGGTACTGTCCCCTGCAGCCTGCCCCCTACCTGCCACTGTGGCACCCTGAAGAAGAGGAAAACCAGAGCTGGCCCTTTCTACCCCAGCAGGCTGCTTCCTCCCTGCCATAGGGTTGAGGAGACACAGAACCAAAAGGAACAGAAGCACCATGTGTTGTTTGGGGGCTTATAAAAACAAAACGGTCACTGCTCCATCCCCACCCAAATAGCCAGTCACTACCAGCAGGGCAATCAGTCCAGCGAGTAAGCTAGTTAGAACCACTGTTGTACCACATTGACCGGAATAGCTGGTTCGTAAGCCTCCACTGACA
This sequence comes from Ondatra zibethicus, assembly GCA_004026605.1. Classification (NCBI taxonomy): domain Eukaryota; kingdom Metazoa; phylum Chordata; class Mammalia; order Rodentia; family Cricetidae; genus Ondatra; species Ondatra zibethicus. Next base: position 9,315 of record PVIU01023287.1, on the reverse strand, counting down.
AACGGGCTGTTTCCTCTCTTTAGGCAGCAGAACACTTCAAATTACAATCTAGAGGTCGTCTTTATGAATTAGAGGACTGCAGTTTTCATAAACTCTGTGCCTAAATAGACCAAAATTTACCTACATTGAGCTGCTTTGAAAAATTATGACTTATACATCATACCTTAGTAACATGCTCTTACCAGTTCCCTGTGACCTGATAAATAGAGACAGTGGTTGATCAGTGTTGATGGATAATTTAGGATCAGGCAATACTGGTTACTTTACCACAGTGGGACTCAGAAAAGCTGGAGCCTTCTGGAAGTTCCTAGTGACATGTAGGAAAATCTACTTTCCTCTTCGTAAACGTCCATCCTGATATCACAAGGTTATTGTTACAGGGGCTGGTGATCCCATGCGCTTTAGAGCTATTCAGACAATTACGTGTCTCTGTCACCCGTATTAAATGCCTTTGGAGCTGGGGCAGAAATTTGACTGTGGTTAAATATTACACAATCTATGCCTGCTCTGAATGGGCAAGTCATAAAGCGTACAGCAAAGGGTAAGAGAGAAAACTTGAACTTGGAACCAAAGGTGACGAGTTAAAGTCCTTTCTGATGGTCTGCCTTTGAAAACATAGAGCTTCCTTGGATTTGATGCTATTTGACGTGTTTTCTAATACTCTCCCATATAAAGTATGCCCTATCTACTTTCTTTTCTGTCACACCTAGACAGAAGCATGTGTGTGCCTCTGTGTGTGTGTATGAATGTTCACATGTTCATGCACATGTATAATTTTTATCTTCTTTACCAAACTGATTCCTGCAAGACTCAAGACTTTGAGCCCATAAACTCCTATGGTGGTAGCCCGACCACTATAGACCAAGGCTGCAGTCGGCACTCTGCAAGGACTCTTAGCAGGCCCAAAGGAGATGCTGTTTCCTAAGATATAAAGCGCTGAGTGATAGTAAGTGTGGTCAGAACATGTATAAATGATTTCATGGAAACCACAGAACTAAAGGGAAAGAAATAAGTCATTGACTCTGGAGGTGGAGCTGGGAGACCTTTATAGTGATGTCTTAGAAGCTTCTCGAGTTAGGAAAATAAGCGCATGCAATGTCAGTCAGCTCCTTTAGGATTTATCCAGGAAGCCTACGGGCATATGTCAAATGTCAACTACAGCTGAAGCCTTAACCTATTGTGTATTACACTGTCATTCATATGAAGTATAACGAGGCCTTTCTTTTACACCGCACCTACATTTTGAAAAGGACGCTTTTATTGGTAATTTTGGTCCATAACAGTTCATGTTAATAGGTAGTCACATCATTACATTTGACAAATATACAAAGTATCAGATTCCAAATGTGAAGGCTAAGGTGAGACTTAAAAGGCCCTATCAGAGCCCTTTGAGGCAGGTAAAATCTTCACAGAACTATGAATGTGTAGGATGCCCTTTAAATTAGTTTCTGCGCTTAGAATCCCAGAAAAGCTTTTACCTGGAGACGGATGGCTCCAGTGTCCTATTTATTGCCACTCCTGAATCAGTCACCGAGTTCTAGCACATGGCTGAAAGAGCGCCTAACTACTGGCTGGCCACTAAATGAGCTGTGTGACTTTAAAGAGTCGTTTAACATTTCTGAGTCATTTCCCTCCTTACAACATTAGAAGAACATCATGTTTCAGACATGGGAATGTTAAGGGAAACTAATGACATACTATATACGTGAAACTTCTTTGTAAAATGTAATATTATCATGGCTTGCTTTCTGTTGCAGTGCTGAAACATTCTGACCTAAAGAAACTTGGAGAGGAAATGATCTGCTTGGTTTCCCAATCACAGTCAATCGTTAATGGGTCCTATGGCAAGAACTCAAGTTAGGAAGCAGGAACTGAAACAGAGACCATGGAGAAATGTGGGGTACTGGGTTGCTTTTGCTTCTGCTAAGGCAGCTTTCTTATACAACCCAGAACTACTTGCCCAAGGATAGCACAAGGATCCACAGTGGGCTGGGCCCTCCTCTCTCAAGAAAATGCCCCGCAGACATGCCCATAGGCCAACCTGATGGAAAAAGTTCCTCGGCTGAGGCTCCTTCTTCCCAGGTCTGCCATCAGGCTGACCGCCAAGAATAGCCACCACAAGCCCAGCTCTTTTCAACCTGACACCCACACACATCATTTGAAGTCACATCCTTCCTTTCTTGTTTTCTCCATAACATTACTGTCATAATATAAAATATAACTTTAAAAGTCCCCAGTCCTTAAGAATTCAAATAGTTTAAAAGTTCAATGTCTCCTTAAAATATCCAAAGTCTCTTAACTGTGGGCTCCTGTAAAATCAAAAACAAGTTAAATACCTTTCAGTGCAAGAAGGAAGAACCAGGGCATGACAATGATCACTCTTAAGCAAAACCAAAGTCAAGTAACATTGCTCAGTGGCTAACATCTGGACTCATTCACAATCTTCTGGGTGCCAATGGACTTGGGTAGCTCCTCCTCTCCAGTTCTGCTAATCACTGTGCACACAATCTGTCTGCTAAGTTCAGGCTGGCTCCATTCCACAGTTGCCTCTGCTCTTGTATATGTCCCACGGTCCTGCCATTTCTAACATCCTGGAGTCTCTGCTAAAACTAAAGCTGCATCTTTACCCACCTGTGGCCTCTCCTTGCATCCCCCAGTGTCAACCATTGGCTTCTCTCCAGAGCCTCTTTAGTTCTCAGATTTCTATAGCAACTAGGACTGCCCTTCCCTCAACATTCCTGTCTTGTGATCTCTCATAACAGGTCAGTAAGTCCTGAGCATGCAATGACTTTTCCAGCCCTAAGTTCTAAACTCTTCCACAAAATATTTCATAAAAGTAAATGCCTCAAAGGGATGGATCTAGAAACATCACATTGAGTGAGGTAACCCAGACCCAGAAAGACAAATAGAATATGTTCTTACTCATAAGTGGCTTTTAGATAATGCAAAGAAAAACCAGCCTATAATTCACAAACCCAGAGAACCTAGAAAACAAAGAGGACACTAAGAGAAATATACATGGATCTAATCTACATGGGAAGTATAAAAAAGGCAAGATCTCCTGAGTAAACTGGGAGCATGGGGACCTTGGGGGAGAGTTGAAGGGGAGGGGAGAGGAAGGGAGAGGAGTAGAGAAAAATATATAGCTCAATAAAAACAATAAAAAAAAGAAATATCTTTGCCTTAAAAAAAAGTAAATGCCACTATCTCTAGTCAATGAAAGAGAAGCATAAAAATATTCACTGTGCTATTAATGTTCATAAGATTTACTTCTCAGTAAATAATATGTGTCAACTGCAAGTGTGCATTGGTTGATGACATCCAGCTATAGATCTGATACTGTCTCAGAAACACTTCTAAAAGTCTCTGCTGCAATCATCCAGATCTGAAAGCCCAAGAACAGGCAGATAATATCCTAGGAAGACATTACACAACCCAGTAGTCAATGTGGGGATTCTGACTAGAGAAAGAAACAATCAATCAATCGATCAAAATGGCAGCCTCTATAGAGCTCGAAACTAAGTCCAAATCTGATATAGGAATGGATGGTATATGAGGACCATTGCAGTATGACTCCATGAAACCCAAGCCTCAAAATGGTTCCCTTCTCCTCAGCTATAAGTAGATTCTTTGATATTGCTACTTCTGTAATTTCCAAAATTTCTCAAAGATTTGTTTTAAAAGCTTGACTGTAGATAGAAGATATCATTTTCCCCAGTCTGATCTTTATACTCCCTGGCTCCTTCCCTGCCTTTCCATGTTGTCTAAGATCTCCAGCACAGGGATGGAGGAGAGTAGAGGCAGACACCTCTAATTTTAGGAAACCTGTAAGGTTGTGAATACAGTGTTTACTCTATGTATTTATTCAGCTCTTTAGCCGGTAAAGGTGTGTCTGTTTCTTTGAATTGTGGTTTTAAACCCTAGTGTTGAATTTTTGAAAAATGTCCCCTTTGGCTCTATTCATTGGCTTACCTGATTATTTTTCTCCCTGAATCAGTTGTTAGGCTTACTTTAATACAGATTTTCTAATGTCAGTATTTCTGGGAAAGATCCTCCATGACCATGATGCACTTAAATTTAGTAACTGGCCAGATTCAGCTCCTGTATATTTTATGCAATCTGTATTCATGTTTGTATACCACAGCTATTCTCTCTTGTACTGCCCGTGTCTCATTTTCTTTTGATTTTAGGATAGCTCTATGAATTAATTGGAAAGCATTTCCTTTCTTTCCTTTCTCTGGAAAGGTACTAATAAGATTAAGAATAACTGCTAAATTCTCTAATGAGTAAAGCGTTTTTAAATATGTCTATGAAAGCAAGCTTAATAATACTAAGACTAAACACTTTGTTTACTAGGAGTTGAACCCCATAAACATCCACAGATCTTTTTGCCTTTCATTTTGAGATAATGTCTGGTATTAATCAAGGTTATTTAGAGGCACAAAATTGATTGAATGAATATTTCTTCAAAAGAGAATTTATTAGATTGGCATACATGATATTGTCTTTTTATCAAACAAACATTGGCTCACTAGAAAGGACAAGAACCCATCAGTTTCTCAGTCTGTAAGGATGATTCCTCAACAGTCCCAATCTGATGCTTAAGGCCTAGAAGATTCCTAGAGAATCAATGGTCTTCAGTCCACATTGGAAGTTTGAAGAAGCTGGGCTCTGATATCAGTGAAGCAATGTTGCTGTTGGGAGCAACAGTGTAGATGAACTTGCCAAAGAAAAGCAAAAGAAAAGAGGCAAAGGTCCCCCCACCCCCACCCCCACATCTTCCACTTCCCTTTATTTAAGCTGCCATAAAAAGTCGCTGCTCATGTTTAGGATGAGATCCTCTGGTCAAGAAAATCCCTCACAAGTGTGTCTGTTTGCCTTTTAGTTGAAACAGATCCAGTTAAGCTGACAGATTAACCCCATAGGTCTCATCAAGTTTTCCAAAATTGCCTTGAAGTAGCTCTGTAATGAATGCAGGACTTGCCACCCTCCTCAGCCTACCATAGTGGAGACATTCACCACCATGCCCAGCTTACCCTCTGCAGCTGTAGCAGTTTAAATGTGCTGCATCTGGCAACTGATGGAAGAGAACTGAAAATCTACCCCTAGGAATTTCCAGGTTTCAGTTGTCTTTGTAATATGTAATTATTGTTATATGTTCAAGAACTGTTCTTTCAATCATAAACTTGATGACTTTGTAACTCTTAATAGTTGAACCTTAAACTTCCAGAGATGCCAGATATGAACACTGTATTATTAGCTTTTTTTCTAATTCATGGTTTTAAAATACTTTTTCTTAAAATTTCTTGGGTTTTTTTTTTGCAGGTATACAAATAATGGGATCTTTCAACTTAATTTTACTATTTCTTTTAGTAGAGTTTCAGCCCATCACAGATTTATTGTACTTACTAGTAACTCTGGAATTACTTTTAACTTTAGATGTGTTTTCTATTTTCCAAATTTTTATCAGTTCTTTTTTCATATACTACCCAATTTTCTTTCTTTCCCTTTTTTATCTACTCATTTGAGCATACATGAAGGACAACATATGTTTTTTGTCTTTCCAAGTTTGAGTCATCTCACTTAATATTGTTCTTTCCAGAACCATTCATTTTTATGCAAATTTCATAGTGGAATAAAGCTCCATTGTGTTATGTGCCACATTTTCATTATCTATCTAGTGATGAACATCTAAGCCTCCTTTTCCTGAATATGTGAATAATATATGGATAAAAATAGCATAACAAAAAAACAAAAAAAAAAAACAAATATGGATACACAAGTGTCTCTATGCTACTTTTTTAATGGGCCAAGTATTAAATGAACTTAACAATTCCTGTACCTAAGGAATAGAGAATGTTTAAATTATATAAACTTCTTCAATGATTTTTGAGAAGTGGGATTCTTGTAGTTGACTCTTTTTCAATCCAGGGCCCATGAAATACATACATGCTCTTCTAATCTGATTTTAAAAAATCTTAGCAATATATTGGAGAGTTCACTGTTGTTGCTCATAATAATTCAAAGGGGTTTGGGCTTCACAGCCTGAGCACTGTAAGCATGAAAAACCCAACATCTGTCTTACAGAATTCCTATCTGGAGTCAGTTGTTCCCCAAGCCTCTGTGGCCTCAGGTTGCCCCTCCTCTTGACTTGGAGGTTGTTTATTTCTGCCACCTATTAATTTTTCCTTACTTTGAGTTTAATAACATATTTAATATTCTCATAATTTATAATTCTTCCAATTAGATTTCCATTGTTTTTAAATCAAACTTTGTCAATACTGTGGTACAATGCTTTTAGGTTTTAAATACCTAAATAAATCCTAACTGAAGTCTGATGCTTCAGCTGAGCAAATTGATGATTTAGTCTAAGTTTCCAGAGGGCTCCATACTCCTCTCCCCCCCCCATTCCTACTGACTGTTATATCTTACACCCTTTCCATTTAAGATCAGGAGACATTGTAAAACTTCCACACATTATATAGAAATAACGTGATTTTTTATATCAGAGTACCTTGGTGTTTTCTCATTAATGATGCCTACCAATGGTGTAAAACTGAAAATTTAAGCTTTGTCTCTTCAGATTAAAAATTAAAAGAAAACTATCTTTGTGGGCTCTGGGGATATGACTCAGTGTCAGAGTCCTTGTCTAGGATTTCACCCCGAGCACCATGGGAAAAAAACAAACTTCCTTATAGAGTGGATGTGTATTCTGTATAGAAAACATTCCATTTTGCTCAGCTTATATGATTGCTTATTGAGCCTTAGAACAGGGTTGTGTTTGTGATGCTATTTACACTTCTTATATACAGGACCAGATGTTTAGTTTAAAGCACATGATTTGGAGTGTCAGATTTTGCAAATAAAAACACAGGACAATCAACATGATCAGAATTGTGAGTAAATAATAAGTGGGTTTTTACTGTGTGTACCATGCAATATTCAGTATACTTTCATACTGAAGGAATACCACTGTTTGTCTGATATTTAAACTTAACTGAGCATTCCGCATTTGAGCTTACAAATCTAACCTGTATCCACCTATTTTAATTCAAGCAATAATAGTCATTTTCACACATCTGTTTATTTTACTAGCATAGTTTTTTTTTAAGTAAAAGGCCTTTTTTTTTAAGAATTTCTTATTGAGACTTAAGGGATTTTGTTATTCTTGTTTCTTTTGAAGTATTTTTCCACTTCTTTGAGAGTTTTATACATGAGGACTATATTTAGAGTATCTACTCCCCTAACCCTCCAACTCCTCTCGAGTACCACCAAGTCCCTCTCAAATTCATGGCCTCTTCTTAATTATTATTGTGTGTGTGTGTGTGCGTGTGCATGTGTATATGTACATGTATATCTACCAAGTACATTTAGTATTCCTTGTATGCATATGTGTTTAGAACTGACCTCTTGTGATCGAACAAGCCATCAAAGAGCTCCTCTCTGGAGCAAATGAACTCTCTCTTTTCCCACAGCCATTTATTGACTACAGCTTTTCATCTAGGTTTAGAACCTTGTGAAACATTCTTAATCCATGTTGGCATGTCAACTGCTGTTGTCATTATGCACGTCTTTTGTGGGCAGCCATACTGTTGAGATTTCATGGGTACAGCTTTCCTGTCATGTCCAGAGACACTTTCTAGTAGCGGACATCCTGGTCCTTTGCTCTGACAGTCTTTCTGCCCCTTCTTTCATGATTTCTCCTGAAAATAAGGTCGAGAGTTTGGGCTGCAGATGTGTCAGCTGGGGTGGACACCCAGTGGGAAATTATTTAGAATAGTATTTTAGGAACATTGATTTAGGAAAATGGAAGTAGGCTTTTTTAATAAAGTGGCTCAATCCTATCATTGAATGCCAACATTTATTTTTTTATTTGTTTTTTCCTTTGAATTTTTAGACACTTTCAGTGAGTTTTAGAGTTTGCGTTTAAAGACAGAAGTCAGTCCTTCAGTACATGGAAGCTAGGATATGCTTCAGCGATTCAGAAAACAAAACAAAACAATACACATTTTCTTCTCTGTGCTTCCTCTCTTTTCTGTCACTTTTTAATAGTTACTTTAAGTCACAACCGTGTTACTCACTGGATGGAGAGCCCTGAACAAATCATTTTCTTTCTCAAGAGTTTGTTCCCATCAGAAACCCTGCAGCCACGCATTTCCGCCCACTTCAGGCACTGCTGTACTGTGAAGGAGTGTGGGGAGGAAGGCCAGCATTGCACACACAATGGGTGGCTCTGCGTGACCACAGCGGAAACAATGAGGCTTTCCAAAGCACAAAACAACAGAGCTGGGCCGTGGGCCAACAGAAGAGCGGTGTTGAGAACCGTACCTTGTTCAGGGGCCTTCAAGTGGTCCTTCTTGGTGTAGAAACAAGGCTGCTTTGTTAGGCTGTTCGTCAAGGTCTCCACCCAACAAATGCCCCTCTCCTTTCCCCTCATCCCAGAAGAACTCTTGATTCCTCTCTTTGCTTGTCGCTTCCATTCTGACCTTGGAAAAATACCACTTCCTTTGGCCAAAGAGGGGTGTCATTGGACTTACATGAGTAAGGATAGTGTGCGTTTTCTACAGACTCTTCCATTTCTAGTGCACATGTGGCCAAGATCCCTGAGGACTCATTACCCATTACTGAGAACAAAGTGAATCTTTAGAGCACAAGAGTGAAATGGGAGAAACGCATTTGTAGCTTGCCTTTCTCCCATGTTGCCTCTTACTCTCATTAACTAAAACACATCAACACTAAACCTCATCATAAAATGGAATAGAGCTCATCTGAGAAACCACGGTCCCAGGGACAAAGCAACAGAGCTGAAGGAAGGCTAGGAGAAAGAAGGGGGATGTCTCTATGGAGGCCCTTATTGTAGAGACTAAAATGGGTCTGCCTTGCACTCTCGTGGCTTACATGCGGATGGATTGAAAAGCTGCAAATGGTTCTGTCCTAAGAAAAGGAACTTGTGCATCTCTGCTGCTGTCTCTGCGGGAAGGCAGGCTCGGCATCTCTGTCTCCACGGGCAGGGGCTGCTGACACTCCACATTTCTCTCCCTCAGTGCTTAAAGTGCATCTCAGTAAAATCCAGATTCCTTTTATACTGGGCTTACTCATCTCTCCTGCCTTCCAACCTCCAAACATTTTTCCACCCCCAGAAGCAGTTGTACCCAGTGGGAAGAGGGAATCTGGGACAAGTTACTTTGTCATTCTGTGCCTTCCTGTACCCTGTACATGAGAGAATGATCGTACCTCTCTGTAGATGAGACTTTCCGCTGCATCCTCCCCCAACATGTCATGATTCCCTATCATCTCACTCGCTTCTGTAAGGAA
>PVIU01023286.1:0-27709 GCA_004026605.1 Ondatra zibethicus | reverse complement strand
CAGCCTGCTCACCCCCAGCCTGCTCACCCCAGCCTGCTCACCTCCATCCTGCTCACCCCCAGCCTGCTCAGCCCAGCCTGCTCAGCCTTTACTCAGAGCTTCCTTCCCCGGTCCCATTAGTGAAACAACTGATCTGGTTACATTCATCACATTGGGAGCCTGTGAAAATACTGGCACTTAGGAGTTTAACAATCTATGTGAATATTAGATTGTATTTGTTTTAATTTGCCAGAATTTCAAATCTTGTCCCTGAGATCAGAAACATCAGTCAGTAATTGAGAAGAGGAGGGGATCAGTGAGAGCGGCTGAGGAGCAGGAGAGGATGATGGGGAGAGTGTGATGGAAAGACCTTGCGCTAGTATAAAATGTCATAATGAAACCATCGCTTATAATCAGTACATACTAACAAAAAAAAAAACCTTAAAAAGTAAAAAAAGGCTACTCAGTTTAGCACTACAGGTTTGAGCACAGGGGACATGTACATGAACTTGTCCAAGACATCTGCTGAGAAAGACTTGGGAAGTGGACTGATCAGAATACAGCCTTTCCTGCCCCAATTTTCCCTGTGAATGCCCCGAACTTGATAAAAATGTTCCTCACATTCAAAGAAGACTGCAGACGGTGCTGTTTTGGGTGTGAGTGTTACGTGGGACAGTCTGTGGGTTACCTGCTTGCTCCTCAGCTTTGATGTGTGGCTAGGTTCCTAGAGTCTCAAAGTAGGGGATTTGGAGAGGTAAGTGACAGTCTAGTGGGCTAGTGGTTTTTGCGTGAGTGGAAAAGAGGAAGTAACTCTGCTGCCCAGAGAGGATTAGGACAAGAGAGATGAGAGATGCTGGGCGGGGCTAGAGCAGACAGCAGACACCCACTGGACCCTTCCCCAGTTTTCCTGCTGCGAGTTTGCACACAAACAGTAGTCACGTAGGTGAACCGTGTGTTTCCTTGTGAAAATCAGGGAGCCCTGTGCTAGAAAAAGGATCCCGCTTTGAGAAATGTCCACAGCTGTGGCCTGGTCACTTTACCATTGGAACCATCCATTCTCAGGCTCAGATGGAAAGGGTACTTGCTCGTCTTCCCCACAGTAGGGTGGTAAAGATTCAGAAGAAAATGCCATGGGTGACTGTAGACAGCATCCTGCACAGGCAGGGGCTGTTAAACTAATGAGAACGTTCAGCTGCCTCGTGGTCTCCTGAGGCCCCAGAGGAAATGGAAAGTGGAGCTGGCTCCCTCGAACAAGACTGAAGTCAGCATTTGAAACATGAGCTCATTCTGGCATGAATCTATCCTGCCTTTTAATATCGATTTGTCTCCTGGTCTACTGGATATCTATTAGTATCTGAAGAATAGCTTAAGATAGTCTTAAATGTATCCAATAAGGGCTTTTATATTCTTTTCTAATTAAAGAAGAAGCATGTTTCTGTGGCAGAAATTTGGCACTGAAACTAACAGAGACAAGACTTGCTAAGTAGGGTGAACGTAGAAGATCAGGGCTTGGAGAGGATTTTGTCGTGAGAGTGTGTTTTTGTTTGTTTTTAAAAAGGCGTGGCTGGGGAGATTGTTCAGTGAGTAAGAATGCTTGTTGTAGCTGGGTGTGGTGGTACATGCCTTTAGTTCCAGGAGAGTTAGAAGAGGCCAGCCTGGTCTCCATTGTGAGTTCAGGACAGCCAGACCTATATACTAAAAAGACCCTGTCTCAGAGACAAACTCACAAACAAATAAAAAGAGAGCTTCCTGCATAAGCATGAGGGCCTGAGTTTAGATCCCAGCCCCTGTGTAAGTCCAAGCATGGCTGCATGTGCTTATAGCTTAATACTGTGGGCGGGGGCAGGTGGAGTCAGGGGCTTGGTAGCCACCAGGTTCAGTGAGGGGCCCTATCTCAGAGGAATTAAACGGAAGAGTGCCAGAACAGGGCAATGCTAGATGTTCTTTTTATCCTCCATAAGTATGTGTACAAATACCACACACACACACGCATACACGCTCACACACGAAGAAGGCTGTTGTTTCACTAACCCTAGGAAAAATGCATGCAGAATGTTAGTAAATTTAAAGCCATATGGGGCTTCCTTCCCTGAACTTGAAAATAGTAATTTCCCTTGCCAAATCCCCTATTGTGCTACTATCGATTTTTTTTGTTTTGTTTTGTTTTTAATGCTACTATTGATTTAAAGGCAACAACAAGATGCAAATTGTGGTTATGAAGGGGACAGTTCACAGTCAGCTTGGTGCGGACAGACTGCGGTCACCATGCCACAGACACAAGGACTTCTGATTTCTATTTTACTAGGATGTACCAAGATGTAGACCTGTGATATGGGTGACGCGGGGCTCCAGAGTGTAATCCGAGTTGACAGAGAGTCCGTGGAAATAACAAAGCTTCCATGCTGGAGACAAGCTGCCAGATGATTGAGGGCGAAACAGATTATATGATCATGAAGACAGGAGAGTTTCAGAGTAAAGTTGCCCACATCAAAGGTCATCCATTGTGGTAGCAGGGGCAGAAGGAATATGTAGAACAACTCTAGGAGCAAATAAGAGGAATTTATTGCCGGCAAAGGAAGGCTGGGGAAGCAAACGCAGTTTCTGTTTCCTGGCCTTAAGAGAATGAATCAACAGATGCCTGGAACCAATAAATTTCCCTAGGGAAGAAAAGCTACTGACAAAATAAAAAAAAGAAGATTGCTTTATATCAGGTGAGGTAAAAATGAGTGCAGTTGATGAGAACCTAAGTCCCCAGTCTGTTGGTGGTTTAATCTTAGCAGTGGAGTGGTCACACAAAGCAATTGTCGACAGTCAGAGAGAGGAGCTTTGCCTCAGAGTCTTATTGGTTTGGATAAAACACAAATAGAGAAACATTGAGTTTTAAGGATAGAAAGGATCTTTGTAATAATTTTTCACATGAGCAAACCAAGACCTGACCAAAGGAGATAAACGGTTTGCCCAAAGTCTCCGCTGAATCAGATTGTGGCCAAGTGGGAATGAGACAGAACTCAAGAGCGGGGCTTATGCATTTTCTCTGAAAGGCTTGAGGTTCAACATTAACCGTGGCTTTCATCTTCGTGAATTAGAAGTGAGTTAAGAGCTGGTGTAAAGGAAGGTCCCATTAAGAGCAAAGCTGATCAAGGGAGATGACAGAAGATAGTCCCAGGAGATTTGTGTAAGAATTCACTTGGTAATGTGAAGATTTGTGCGGAAGAGGGAGGGCTCTAATTGAGGAGAAAGAAAAGAATAAGAATTGATGTTATCTTCACTTTGTTATCAGGCGATGTTGTAGCATTTCTTCTTCGCGACCTTAGCAAGCTTTAATTAAGTGTCAAACACAGTCAGAATCTAAATTGCGCAGGTAACCTAGGAAAAGGTGGACTGTGAAGGCCTGCTGAGAAGTGGAGAAAATATATTAGAATTCTTCTGCCCTGTAATACTGTCGAAATGACTGTTTAAAAGCATCCTCCCTTTCTCCCTATCTCCCCCATCCCCCCATTTCCTCCATCTCCCCCACCCACCTTTCACATCTCCCCACCGTTTTTGAGACAGGGTTTCTCTGTGTAGCCCTTGGCTGTTCTGGAACTCACTCTGTAGACAAAGACTGGCTTTGAACTCAGAGATCCACTTGCCTCTGCCTCCCAGGTGCTGGGATTGAAGGAGTGCCCCACCACTGTCCTCTCTTCCCCTCTCCTCTTTTCCCCCTCTCCTCTCCCATACATTAATTTAAAAAAACAAAACCCTTGTTACATTTCCTTGATGTATTTCCCACACTATCTTGTTGACTCTCCTTTCAGGTTGAGAAACAGACAAAGTGTGTCAAATACAGATTTAGGAAGAGACTGAGACTCAGGCAGGAAGTGTGCTGGGTTTTGAGGTTCATCTTTTGTAGCATTTGAAACTAGTAGATCTGTGCTATAAATGATGATGGGCCCCTCCCCCTTTGATAATTCCCTGATTGTGCTGCTTTTAAAGGTCGTGTGCCAGTTCAGGGCTTTTAATATTTCCCTTCCTCAGGATATCATAATTAAAGCATAGTTGGAAGGCAGCAAAAAACACACGCATATTCCACACCTATGCATAAACATGACTTGAGAATCGCACCTGGAGCTGAAGCAGGCCTATAGTCTCAGCACTCGGGAGATCAGGAGTGCAGGCAGATGACGAAACCATCTCAAGAAAAAAAAAAGCGTTATAGGAGATGTGGGTTTTTTTTACATAAATATTTCCTTTATTTGCTAATGATTTTTTAAAAAAAGGATTAGATAACTCCCACCTTTAAGAACTCAGTGATAAAATATCCTTGATCATAAGTGCTAGGATATTTTTTTATTCCCATATTGCACCTGTGTCTTCTGGAACAGTTCAGTCGTGGAAGAAATGACACTTTTATTCTTGTAATGAGGCATCGTTAACCAGAGGCTTTTTGTAAGCATGTAATTTCAGACTTCATTACAAGCTGGACTTGGGCATTCACACCAGCATTGCTCAGGAAGACCGCTTCTCCTGTGACTGCACGGAGCCTTGCATTTTTAATGCCTCTGTTAGAATATTTATGAAACAGCATCACCTGTAGAGGGCATTCGTCTTCATGGCGCCTGGGTCATGAGGCTAGGAACTGGTAGGACTTCACTGGCCTTCCGTGAGACTTTCCAGTTTGAGAAATAAAAGTACGTGATATAATCTGAAATTCATTTTGATTTAGTCTTTTCTACTGGCAAGGTAGAGGAAATCCACATGTGTGTGTGTCTAGGAAGTTGTTTTTCTTACTGTATAGGTGACTGGCCTAGAATTTGCTATTTAGACCAGGCTTGCCTCATATTCACAGAAATCCTCCAACAATCCTCCACCTCCTTCTGCCTCTGCTTCTGCCCTCTGAATTCTGGCATTAAAGGTGAGTGCCACCGTGCCTGGCCAGGGTTTTTTTTTTTTGAGACAGAGTTTCTCTGTAGCTTTGGAGCTAGCTCTTGTAGACCAGGCTGGCCTCAAATTTACAGAGATTCGCCTGCCTCTGCCTCCCGAGTGCTGGGATTAAAGGCATGGGCCACCACCACCCAGCAATCTTCTGAATTCTACAGTGGATGAGAATATACACACAGCACCTTGTAATTCCTGGCATCCATCTTTGGAAGCCCCCTCTCCCTGGGAGTTGCCTTGGTCGGGACCCCACCTCTGGGAAAGCCCACCAAGTGCTGACCCCTCCCCAGAGAAGGTCAGGACCACTGCCACAGGCATGGTCCCCCCTTTTCCACCTGTGCTCCTGGCCACCCGGGAGAGCTGCATTTATTAAACGTGGGCATCTTTTATTCGGTCTAATTTGGTTTGATTGGAATTATTTGCGTCTGTGGAGAGGCTCGTTTTAAGATTATTCCTAACACACTTGCCTTCCTTTTAAATGTCTGTGCTTAGAGGAAAGTATGTGCTGAACCAAGTCATATCAGTCTTGCTAGGAGAATTGAGCTTGGAATAACGGAAGCTCCTGACTTTCTGATAAACATATCGAAATATGTAGTGATATTTAAGCCTGCCCATGAACTGTACAGTGATGTCATCCAGAATTTTACGTCTAATCCTAAACCCAGAAATCAAGGCATGAGTTCCTACGGGCGAGGACAGATCTGCTACTGACCTGATCCTTTCCCTTTGACAGTATCTACTGAGCCCTGATCCCTCAGTTCTGAGAGTGTGTCAGGTCTCCCAGCAAGCCTCATGGGTTTCTGTGGGCACGGCCATGAAAATGTGTGAGCACACACATGTGCCCACATGTCCATAAATGAGCATATGTTCCCGTGTGATGTTGTTAAATGGAAGTGCTAGTTTCAAACAATGGCTGGTGATCTCAGGTCATAGACTTTGCCATATTTCTAATGTTAATGTCCATAGCATGTATGTTCACTTCTAATTCATTCTGCAAAGAGAAGATGGAACAGGGTTCTTCGAGCTGTGCAAACTCCCATGACTAGGCTCCTTCCCATCCCATAGTCCTGTGCGGCTCCCCTGCAACTTTCTTCCGTTATACCCCCTGCTAGGTCCATTCCTTCCAACCCCAAAGGTCTGCACAGCGATTCATTGACCCAAGTTCGTGGGAAATAAACAAACAATACCAGTGCATGAAATCAAAAGAATATTGATTTTTTTATCAATATTCTATCAGAATATTGCAAAATCAACCAAATGAGAGTTAGAGGAATTAATACACTTCTTTCAAGAATAGCTCTTTATACTAATGATCTCAATTCCCCAATAAAGAGACACTGACAGCAATTAGGATTAGAAAATAGGATCCATCTTTTTGTGCCTCTAAGAAAAATACTTCACCATTAATGGTAGATACATTGGGGTAAAAGGGTGGGAAAAGGTATTCCAAGCAAATGGAACTAAGAAACAAGCAGGTATAGCTAGCCTAATGTCTGACCAAGTAGACTTCAACCCGAAACAAATTAGAAGAAATAAGGAAGGTCACTTCATAGTCACCAACAGAACAATCCATCATAAGGACATCACAACATACACATATACACACCAAACATGGTCATACCCAGCTTTGTAAAACTAGATCTAAAATTACAGATTAACCCAGGTGATCTCAGCACTCCATTCTCAGCCATCCATGGGTCACCTGGACAGAAGTTAAATAGAGGAAGAGTGGAGTTAAATGACATCATAAATCAGATGGTCCCAAGATCTACAGAACATTTCACTCATACTAAAGAATACATAATCTTCTTGGCACTCATGGAACTTCCTCCAAAACCAGCCACGTAGAGGGGACAGAGAAAGTCTTAACAAACATAGGAAAAGTGAAATAACGTCCTTTGTTCTCTCTGACCACTGTGGAGGAACACTGAATATCACCCGCATAGGAAACTGAAAAATACACCAACTCATGGAGACCACATAACACACATCTAGGTGATACGTGAGTTAAGGGAGAAATCAAGACGGAAATGAAAAATTCCTAGAATTGGATGAAAATGGAAACACCCAAATCTGTGGGACACAGTGAAGGCGTCCCCAGAAGACAGCTGATGGCTCTGCCTATCTACACAACAAAACCAGAGAGAGCGGGATTTACTAGCTTAATGGTACCCTGGAAAGCTTTGAAAAACAGTAACAGACAACGTCCACAATTAGTAAACAGGAAGAGATAATCAAAGTCGGGGCTGAAATGAACGAGATAGAAGTGATAAAGACAATAGAAGGGATCAGTGAAGTGAAGAGTTGGTTCTGTGAAAATATTAACAAGATTGCCAAGTTTTCAGCCAAATTAACTGTAAGATAGAGAAAGAAGACTTGGCTCAATAAAATTAGAGATGAAAAATGACATTACAGCAGACTGAGGATATACAGAAAATCATAAGGCTATACTTTAAAATAAGTTTATTTTACAGACTTATTCTGAACACTGTATACTTATGTGTATATACTTACAGGTACATATGCCTGCTTAAGGATAGCTGTTATAATGTAATCAAATAGTTCTCTTACCTGAAAAGCGAGGTTCAAGTGACTGAGAAGCTAGGACTGCCTTTGTTGTGTCCCATAGATTTTGGTATATTGTGTTTCCCTTTTCATTCACGGGTGGATGTTAACTTTATATTTCTTCATTGTCCCCGAGACAGGGTCTCTTTCTGCTGCCCAGGGTGGCTCAGACCCCTCGTTTTCCCACCTCAGCCTGCTGAGTGCTGAGATCCCAGGTGAGTTTCACCATGCCTGGCATAGACGTGAACTCCAGATGCCTGCTTTGTCTTTTCAGAATACGGCAGGAGAATGACATGGTTGATTCAGCGCCTCAGTGGGAAGCCGTTTTAAGGAGACAGAAGGAAAAAACCCAAGTGGATCCTAACAACAGGCGATCCAGACACAGATCTCGCTCGTATGTGGGTTCTTTTTCCACTTTTGTTCCAAATCAGGGAGCTGGATGGGCAGGTGTTGGATGCTCAGGTTGCTCACTTACACAGGCGCCATGTCCACTGGGACCAGCCAGTTTACCGTCTTCCCTTCTTACATGGTCATCATTCATTAACCGTTTCTGAAGGCTTAGAAGTTGGAGCTCAGGCAGAACTAAGTGTCATGGGAACAAGGCCATCAAAACCCATATTTTTAGTTTCGTGGTATTTTTTAACAAATGCATACATCCAGCCAGATAACCAGAGCCGCCTTTGTTCTGAAGCCTGGCTGTTGGTGAAACACCTGCTGATTCGCCCAGTTTGAGTCTACAGAATTCTCCAAAGTCTTCTTCAAAATCGAACCCGATGTGACTGTCTTCCTGTCAAATTACCATTTGTGAGCAGTAGTCATTGAATGATTCATTACGCCCCGATGTTGAGATTTGCCTGCCCCTCCTGTTGCTAGGCAATGACATGTGTGAGCAACATTACCCCGTAATGGCGAGATTGCCTGTCCCCCAGATCAGTTATCTGTGAGCTGATAAAGTGGTATGCCTACATGCTCATGTGTGTGTGCGTATTCATCAGTCTGCACATCAAGAGTTAGGCCACCCTGCCTGCTCCACATGCCAAGCGTGCCTGTTTCAAGTGAGCTGGGACTAACGGCAAAACCGTCTGTGGTCCTGGGTGACCAGCTGCAGTGGTCTGGGGTCCTTACTTCTGGGAGGAGGGAGGAGTGTCTGAACAGGGAGAGGATAGGCGTGGAAAGCTCTCTGAGGGAGCCAGAAGATAGCTGAGAATGCATTGTCAGGTTGACGGGCCAGGAGAGGACACGGAGGCTGCAGCATAGATCCCGTGTGCTGTATATTTGAAGGGATGCTCCTCAATTATAGACACTTAGCTTTTCGTTAGAACTTTTTTTTTTTTTAAGGATGGGGTCTTATGGGGCTGGAGTGATAGATCAGTGGTTAAGAGCACTTGTTGCTCTTGCAGAGGAAGTAGACTCTTTCCCCAGCAGGTACATGGTAGGTAGTTCACAGTCATCTGTAACTCCAGTTCCAGGGACTCAACACTATCTTCTGACATCAAACACACATGTGGTGCACAGACATACATACTGGCAAAACATACACATTAAATACATCTAAAACAAATAATGGAGAGCAGAGCCTTACTATGTAGCCCTAGGTGACCTGGCCCGGGACTTGCTGTAGGGACCAGACTAGCCTGGGACTCACGGAGATCCACCTGTTTCTACCTACTGAGTTCTGCCTAGGACTTTGAATTTCGGATCTTTGTGCCTCTATACCTCCCCAAAGTAAGAATTACAGGCAGATACTATCATATCCAGTTTTTTTTTCTCTTTTTAATGTGGCACAATGGTTTTCAGGTTTTTGCTCTGTAGACCAGGCTGGCCTCGAGCTCACAGAGATCCGCCTGCCTCTACCTCCCAAGTGCTGGGATTAAAGGTGTGCGCCATCAGGGTTTTTTTATTTTAATACCAAATTTACATTATAATTTGGGATGTGTTCCTCTTTGTTTTCAGAGTTAATATAAAATCATTATCATTTCATCTTTAAATATCTTGTATAATACTTCACAGAAATTGTTGCCCTGTTGGGGCCTGGGCTAAGTATTTGCACATTCTTGACCTTCTTATTTGAGGATTGCCGTAAAGACCCACACAGGTTTGCAAAGAAGCATGGTAACTTTATTCTAAGCAAAGTGATAGGGCAGGCCAGATACACTGTTAGGAGTGACAGTGGGCCACACAGGTGAGGGTGCCTGAGGGCCCCAGGTGTCAAGGGCCTGGGGCCTCTCTCTGCATGCTGCCTAAAGGAAGGAGGAGTTTGGTTACTAGCGGTGTGTTTTACATAGTTCGATAAAGCGCGAAACAATCCCACACCAGTTTGGAATTATTATTAAAAGGGTTATTTATTTGAGGGGAAAAAACTTACAAACGCTGTCCTAGACAACAGCTCTATACATGACCAGGAAAGGAGTCTAGTTGCCAGAACTGGAGTACGAAGCAAGAGAGCGAGAGGAGGCCTACTGCTGCTTTTTAAAGCGAGAGAGACCACGCCCCAGTGGGCTGGTATCTCAAAGGCTATTGGTTGAAGGAGCGGAAGGAGCTCCCGCTGCAGTTCTCTATTGTGGTTGGAAGACTTGGATAGTGGACCTTTGCTCACTGCACATGCCCTTTCCCACAGTGCATGGGATTTTAATCATGTATGCATCCAATAACACATAGGCATATGATGGAAAAATCGAGGGTTTCCCCTACAAATTCATGTAGAGGGCTACACGTGCCTTTGTGGCACATGCATCCCAAACTAGTTCAAGTTGAACTGGCCATGTGCTCACAAACTCAGACCTAACTCTAGTGGGACTGAGCAGAATCTGTCTCAGTGTAATGGCTGCTGAGGGGTAAAGGGTGGAGAAAGGGATTGCATTGTTCAGAGCCACGTGTGCATGCAGCTTCATGCAGGTAGGAGTGCTAGGCTGCTAGCTTGTGGGGTGCATTGTTCAGAGCTGCGTATGTGTGTGCGCACACATGTGTGTGCACATAGTTCATGTAGTTCTGGGTGTCAGGCTGCCAAGGGAGCATCTTACTCGTCCTTCCTCCCTTCCTGTCCTAATTAGGACCATGAAGTTAGAAGGAGGAGATGTACATAGCACAGCTCAAACTAAGTGGAGTCCTGGGTAGCTAAACTACCCCTGCTGTTGGCCTGCCTCAAGAGTGTTCACCGAGAACTTTCTTTGTGGGAAGTTTTGTATTATGAACTCCATTTCTCTTTTACAATTTTTTATTCATTAATTACTATTAGTGTGTGTTTGTGCCCTTTACCCCCAAACAAGCATTAAGATGAACATGACTGGCTCTTACCTGTTAAACGTTAGGAAGCTCAGTGTTATCTAGGATATTTTTCAGTTCCATTTCTGTGGCATTTGTGCGTGCTGCTGTGATATCCGCATAAAACAGGGTCAGCTTCAGTCTCGTTGAAACTGCTTCACAGGAGGAAACCTCCACTTCTTGGGTTGTGCAGAAGAGGCCATGCCCTGGGCCCTCAAACAATAGTCTACGTGTGCTAATGGGCTCCACTGCCCCCTGGTGGCCACCATGTGGTACTATTTTTACTGATCATGGGAACAGTGAGGCTGTATAAGTGATAGGTCGAGTAAAAAAATCCAGCTTAGGTGGATGTTCAGTGAAGTTTCCGGCTGCCCCTGCTCAGACGTTGACAGCTGGGCTACTGGACATCGTGTTCCTAATCAGGACAGGAAGGGAGGAAGGGGGAGAAGACGTTTCCTAATTCCACTTTTCTGACCAGTAAGGAATATCTGAAGGGTTTGTTAAGTGCTTTGAAGGTTCTCAGTATACTTTTTGCATTTACAAGTCTTTCAACTTCTCTTTTAGAGATGCAGTTAGCTTAAAGATGACAAAACAATCCTAGATGGACACTACTATGTTCATTATTTGAAGTAAATATTGTATATTATATATTATTGCATAGTTATTTTGAGGCTATGTAGCCTGGACTGGCCTGGAGTTTTCATCCCTCCCCCCAGCTGCACAAGTACTTGGATTACAAGCTAATCTGTCCAAACTAATTTCTCCAATTGATTTAAAGTTGAATCATTGCATAAGTATAGATAGAGATGCTTTTGAAAAATACTGGACCAACACTGGGAGCATGTTTATATTTGGTATGTTTTATATCTATGGACAATCGGGGGGCTTCTTTGAAGAGTGAAGAGTTTAAACACAGAGTCTTATGTAGCCTAGGCTGGCCTGGAACTCAGCATGTAGCTGAGGATGGACTTGCTCTCCTGAGCCATCTTCTGAGTGCTCAGATTATAGGCCTGTGTAGCCATGCCTGTCTTACCTGTGCTGGCGTAGAGCCCAGGGCTTTGTGCACACTAAGGAAGCTCTCCCAATTGAGCTACAGATGAATGGCTATTGAAATTTCATGATTTTCTAAACCCACAAATCTGTATTGAACTGTAGGCAATGTAAACTTTATATGTGCAGATACAAGCATAAATCAGCATATCCACCATTAAAGTGGCTTCTATTTGTAGATCTCAGGTGGTCTAGCAGTCAGAGGAAATTGGCATTTTTCCCCCAGCTTTAGAATTTCCCCTTGCTTGAGCTCTTTGAAGTTAGGGGACATATTAGAACTCAGTTTCCTCAGAATACTGCCATTTCAGGGTTTTAGGACATAAAGGTACAGACTAAGTGCCTGAACTTCTTAGGTCCAGAATTTATGGCTTAGAGGGACTGGTGATCTTGTCCAGGCTGAGGCAGCTTTCCTGCTAAGTTCCCAGAGACAGAATGATTGGTGTCTTGAATGGAATCACAAGCCTTATTTACACATGAAAAAGTTCTTAGCCTCCTTCCCCCAACATAAGCTAAGGAAGTCTTCTGGCTAAAAGTACAAACAGAAAGGCATAAATAAGAAACTAAAGTTACTCGAAGCTCCAACAGTCAGTAAAAATGCTCGCTGCGGTCAGGCCTTTGTTGTTTCTTGGTGTGCCTGGGCATGCGGCACTGGAGATCTAGTGCAGGCTGTTGTATGTGTTTGCCTCTGGCTTTATCATTGAGCTATACTCCCACCTTTTAACCAGGTTGTTAGCTGCATGGATGTGTGCGTTTAAATTGCATTGCCTCTCCTTGGAGTGCATGTGTGTATATTTACATGTATTGGAACATGCATGCTGTGGTGAACATGTGGAAGTCAGGGGATGACCTATGACAGTTGGTTCTTCCCTTCTATAATGGGTCCTGGAGATGGAACTCAGGGCACTCAGCGTGCCAGCAGGTGCTTTTGCCTGCCCAGTCATTGCACGCATGCACACACACACACACAGCAGGTGCTTTTGCCTGCCCAGTCATTGCACGCATGCACACACACACACACACCTCATTTTCAAAAATAATTGTAACATGAAGACAGCTATAGTCCTCCAGCAGCTCCTCGTCATCTCTCACCACTAGGTTTTGCAGGGTGGTCATGGGTTGCATGTTCTTTGCATGTGGTTGTTCTTTCTCCTCAGATTTTGTAAAGGTGCTAAGCTTTGAGCTCACGCTTTCAGATGACATCACTCTCCGCTCCCTCTCGTCACTGTTGCCAACTGTGATGTGGGTCTCACTCACTTTTTTTTTTAATGTCTAACCCCCGCCTCCTGTCGGTATTGTTTCCATAGTCGCACACTGGATCTTTACAATAACGTGGCCATCACTTCTACCACTTAATTTTAGTTACTTTCAGAATTGTAGTTTTCAGGTGGGGGCAACTTTGTCCTTCCTGGGACACTTGGCAATGTCAATAGCCACGTAACAGTTTTAATTACATTTATTTATATATTTGTGTGTGTTGGGGGCAGGGTGGGAATTATGTGCCCTATTGTGTGTGGAGGCCAGAGAACAGCTTTTTGGGAGTCTCCACCATGTAAGTCCCATGTAAAGGATCGAACTCAGGTCATCAGGTGGCAAGCTCTTTACCTGATGGAGCCATCTCATGGGCTCCCCAGAGTCATTTTGTCTTTAATATAGAAGTGGGTGTCACTTACATAATCTTACAAAGCACAGGGAAGCTTCCAAAGAGTTATTGCTCAAATATCAGCAGTGCTGAGGGTAAGTAACATTATGGTAGCATGAAGACAGCTAACTTGTCCATCCTCCAGCACCTCCCTGTAACATGAAATCAGCTAACCAGTCCTCCAGCACCTCCCTGTAACATGAAGTCAGCTAACCAGTCCTCCAGCACCTCCCTGTAACATGAAGACAGCTAACCAGTCCTCCAGCACCTCCCTGTAACATGAAATCAGCTAACCAGTCCTCCAGCACCTCCCTGTAACATAGCTAACCAGTCCTCCAGCACCTCCTTGTAACATGGAGACAGCTAACCAGTCCTCCAGCACCTCCCTGTAACATAGCTAACCAGTCCTCCAGCACCTCCTTGTAACATGAAGAGAGCTAACTAGTCCTCCAGCACCTCCCTGTAACATGAAGTCAGCTAACCAGTCCTCCAGCACCTCCTTGTAACATGAAGACAGCTAACTAGTCCTCCAGCACCTCCCTGTAACACAAAGCCAATGGTCCTCCAGCACCTCACTATAACATGGAGACAGCTAACCAGTCCTCCAGCACCTCCCTGAAAGAACAGCTTACCAGCAGAAGTGCGCCTTCACCCACATATCTTATGCTAGACTATTGAGTGGCCTCCGGTGAGAACTGTATGCTGACGCAGTACGTTGAAGTAGAAGCATAGCTTAGTTCTCTGACATATTTGCACCTTCTTAGTATCATTTAATGGGCTGACAGACTACCCAGGGGATCAGATGGGCAAAGTGTTCAGGAGTCCTTCTAGAACCATTTGTATGATTTTTTTTTAAAGCATACAGTTTTATATAACAAAATCTATGGTCAACACCATTCATGGTCACACACCCAGGCTTTGTCCCCTTTCCCTTACCACATTTCACTCCTTTTGATTTGACCGAAAGAGCAGATTTTTCTTGTTCCCCACCCAATCCACACACACAAAGGAGAAACCGTTTAGTAAATTCTGTAGCTAAGTAAATAGCT
The DNA here is from genome assembly GCA_004026605.1 of Ondatra zibethicus. Classification (NCBI taxonomy): domain Eukaryota; kingdom Metazoa; phylum Chordata; class Mammalia; order Rodentia; family Cricetidae; genus Ondatra; species Ondatra zibethicus. The sequence continues at coordinate 13,249 of PVIU01023286.1, read as the reverse complement.
TATTGTAGTCTTTGGATTCAGCAGGACCTGCCAGAATGCATGAGAGAAAAAATGAAAGCATTGATGAAATTATATGCTGGAAGCGATACTGAACCTCAGTGTAAAATTCCACAGGGCAGGGGGTATCAGTGGCTTAAACTCTTGGCCTCTTTGTTAGGGCTTAGGACCTTTCATTGGGCCTCTTATTCGATCTTGTTTTCTCCTGAGGGTACTGAAGAGTCCCATTCTGTGACAACGGCTGAAATCATTTTACTTTTTCTTCTATAATGGAGGTTAGCAGCTGACCCGATGGAGAGTGTGAACACAAGCGATGCCTCAGGTTTCCTATTCTAGGATTTTAAACATACTGGTATAGTTTCTATCCAAGAAGGTCTTCAGGGAAGAGGTAGTGGCTTTAGTGGAAGCCACAGATTGGCTCTGTCCCTTGTGGCCTAGGTTTCAGTGCAGAAATGCAGCTTGAGACGTCGTGTAAAAGGGCAGACGTTATTGGGCCACTTGCCTTCCCCTCTTGGCTGTTGCTTGTACTAGGTCATCACAGATCATGCTGAGAGCCTTAACAATGGGTGACAGAAGTGAGTTCTTTCTGCTTAAAAGTCGCTAGTGGGTGGCTGGTGAGATGGCTCAGCAGGCTAGGGGTGCCTACTGCCTAGTCTGAGGAATTGAGTTAGAGCAGAGAGCCAACTCCCGCAACTGTCAACTGTCCTGAGTGTACCATGACACACATATGTGCACACATAAACAAATGTAATAAAAAGTAGACAGTAAGCTCAGAAACCAGAGCCCCTGGGACACTGTCCATTGTCCAGCTATACCCAGAAAGGTTATACACGTTCTCAAAAGTTCTAAGCTCTTTCCTTTTTTCCTGTGTATTTTTTGCTGGTGAGGTGTAGGGTCTCGCTATGGAGCACTGGCGGCCAGGCTGGCGTCAAGCCTGTGGTGAGACTCCTGCCCCTGCAATGCTGAGACTGCAGCTCTATCCACCTGTCCTGGCTGCTAGGCTCTTTCATAAATGAGCTTTGGCGATGTCTCATTTTTCTTTATGTACATATATGTGAGCTTTTCCCACTGTCTTTTCACGGGTCATTGTCGTAGCTCTGGCTGCTCATGTGTCCTGTCTACAGCCAAATGGCAAGTAAGACCTCACAAAACTATTACCGCTAACTCTTAAGGTTTGCGGAGGACACATGTTGCAGAGGTGAATGCTGTTTCATTTATTTGCAGAAGAAGTCCTGATATCCAAGCAAAAGAAGAGCTGTGGAAGCATATCCAGTGAGTACTGGGTCTCCCCCGTGTGTACATAGTGTTTACACACAAACACACTCACACACACACTCATTCACACACACAGACACACTCACACACACACTCATTCACACACACAGACACACTCACACACATGCACACACGAGAGTTTTGTTTGCATGTATGTATATGCACCGTGTGCTTGCCTGGTGGCTCTGGATTCCCTGGAACTGGCATTACGGATGGTTGTGAGCTGCCATGTGGGTGCTGGGTGCCACACTTGGGTCTTCTGCAAGAGCAGCCTGTGCTCCTACTTGCTGAGCCTTATGTCCAGGATGACACTTGCAGCTTTAAATGGGCTATAAGGAAAACCAGTGTCACTGCAGGGAGCCTCGGTCTGGTTCCTCAGCAGGTCGCTATGCTCATTCTGTGTTATCTGATGCCGACAATGGTGTCAGTGCCACACACGAGCAGCTGTCCACGGGCTGCACCAGTTCCTCCTCTCCAGGGTCACTTAGCTTGTCTGTCAGTGTGCCTTGGCTGGGCCAGTCGATTACAAGGGAATACAAAGAGAAGCAAATCCATGTAGAAAGAAAGACCCCACCACAGGAGAGAAGCTTACCAATGGGGAGATGGGGCTCTAAAGGTGGGGGTACATAAAGGAGGGAAAGAGCTACAGGAAAGGGGTTCTCCCATTTTTCCTTGCACGTATTCTAGTTCTCAGCTTCGTGCACATCATACATGAGTCCTCCAAGGGCAGAAAGGGGAAGCTTGTCATTTGGGAGCGAGCGGTGTTAGTGTGTGCAGGCCTGGCGGCTTTCGTCTCATTGCTCATTCTCTCCCAGGAAGGAACTTGTGGACCCGTCTGGACTGTCAGAAGAGCAGCTGAAGGAGATCCCGTATACTAAAGTAGAGTGAGTGTGACTGTCTTTGCAGTTTTATTAGTGGGAAGGTGTATACTTGATCTTCATTGCCTTGACAAAACACCATGGCCAAGGAAGCTTGCAGAAAGAAAGCATTTAATTTGGCTTATAGTTTCAGAGGGTTAGGGCCCAGCTTAGCTCTGGGACAGCATATCATGGGTGGCAGGACCAGCCGACAGCTCATCCTGATCCACAGTAGGAAGAAGAGAGGGCACACTGAGAATGGGCCACCCTGGTGACACACCTCCAATAAGGCCACACCTCCTAATTCTTCCCGACAGTTCCAACGGGGTACTAAGTATTCAAACATAAGCCCATGGGGGCCATCCTCATTCAGACCACCACAGAAGGGAACACTTCATTCTTTCTTTATGTTCCATGCAGTGTCTCAGTTTGTACATTAACCAAAGATTAATGTAGGGGAAGAGGTAGAAAAGGTATATAGAACTATTCTCTCTGTGTGGTTTCCAGTCCTTGAACTTGGGAGGCAGAGGCAGGAGGATCGACACAAGTTCAATGTCAGCTTGGTCTCTAGTGTGTTTCAGGCCATCCTGGGCTAGAGAGACCCTGTCTCAAGCAAGTGACCCCCCCCCCCATTAAACTGCTCTTGTTCTGTATCCCATGACTCTCTTCTGCTTGTTTGTGGGTGAGAAGTTACAATGAATGATGAATAATGTCCATTTTAAATGAGATTTTTGCTGAGACACTCATTGATAACAAAGTCAGCTTTATCATTTTAACATTAGGAGAACTATGTTTACCATAGAACCTGGCCAGTGAACCCAAGTCAGTTCCCATTATAGAACCACATTGAACTGACCACGCTTTGTGAACATTTAGTAGGAATCTCCAGGCTCCAGCCCAGACAGCTGAGCACATCTTGGCTGTTTTCTGCCTTGCAAATGGGTCAAGAGAAAACTGGCCTGGACTGGGTTAGACGGAAGCAGCCTGGAACTTGGGTGCCCCTCCTGCCTCTGTCTCCCAGATGCTGAGATTACGGGTGGGGTCTGCTTGGCTGGACCACTGAAGCTTAGACGTCTCTGAGAACTCACTTGGCTTCTCCCCAGGAATATGGAAGGAGAACACTTGATGGCTTTATTTCCCTCCACAACCCAGCTTCTCCCACCCAGAAAAACTCCTCACCCTCTTCCTGCCTCTTCTCATGTTCTTTTATATTTTCTTTTACCATTTATTTATGTGCGTGCCACTCACGTGTGTTTCGGCCAACATCCCGTGGGAGTCAATTCTCTCCTCCCATCATGCTGATCTCTCTGGGACTCAAACTTAGGTCAGGCTTGGTGGCAAGTTTGCCAGCCCTCTTGTTATCATTTTTAGGTCAAGAATTGAGTTTTTTTCCCCCATGTTTTTAAAAAATAAATGCACAGATTGAGACTTCTGGCGTATAATGTGATAGTCTAGTATGTGCTTACACTGTTAATCATGACGTCAGGAGGGCGTAGGTCTACCACCTCATTTTTGTGCGTGCTGACAACACTGAAGAGCCTAGCACGCCCCCGTGAAGGCTGACTCAGCTAGAACTGACCTTTCCTTACTGGAAGTTGAAGCTCTTCTGTTCTCACTGCAGATTTGTCCTTCCACATCCTGGAAAGAATCCAAGTGAATTCCCAGAAGTGTTTCAGTTTTATTGGTTAAGCCGGGCTAGGTAGAGCACACTTGTAATCTCAGAGTCTGAAGCAGAGGCAGGAGGGCACCCAAGTTCTAGGCCGCTTCCGTCTACAGTCCAGGCCGGGACTGCATCATGAGACCCTGTCTCTAAACACCAGCAGCAAAAACTGTGGTTATACTCTCTCTCGTCTCTGTCTCTCACCCACACCCACACCCTGAAGATGCAGGTTAAGCAGCAGAACATTTTTCTTTTATAAAATACTGTTAAATTTAAATCACTACCGCTTTCACAGCCTATACAAGTCAAGTTCTCTTTAAAAAAAAAAAAAAAAGTCTGAGCTAGGTGTGGAGGTGCATGCTTATAACCCAGCAATTGGGGTGTAGAGCTGGGAGGATGCGGGGTTTAAATCGTCTTCAGCTATGCAATGGGTTCCAGCCTGAGGCCAGCCTGCACTTCATAAGACCCTGTAGCGAGCAAACTCCACCCGCAACATAAAAACAAGAATGACCAAAGGCAGTTTGAAGGTTGTTTTTATAGTTTAGTATTCAGGAAAAGCTGCCCATTATCCTGCTTTGATTTTGAGTGTTTCCTTGCTTCTTTGCTGTCCTCTCAGGACTCAGGGTGACCCAGTCCGCATCAGGCACTCACATTCTCCGAGGAGCTACAGGCAGTACCGCAGGTCCCAGTGTTCAGACGGAGAGCGGTCGGTTCTCTCGGAAGTGAAGTAAGTGGCCAGTCTCAAGGCTCCACACAACAGCCCGCGGAGCTCTCTACCACGGCAGAGCTTAGGATCTGAGGTCTGTCCTGGTCACAAGTTCTGATGCTTTCTCTTTGGCAGCTCGAAAACAGACCTTGTGCCACCACTTCCAGTGACCCGTTCCTCAGACGCTCAGGGGTCTGGTGGCTCTACAGTGCATCAGGTTAGTGAGGTTTTAAGGTGTCCCACTGCTGACTGTGTGAAAAATAGGCATTTTATTTAGTGTGCATATGCATGATGTATGTGGGCATGGTCTGTGTGTGTGGTCAGAGAACTTCTTTGAGGATGTTTTACATGGGGATTGAACTCAGGTAATGAGGGTTGAACTGCACCGGCTTTCACCCACTGAGCCATCTTGCCAGCCCAGCCCAACACTTTAACATTCTTTAACTTCATTTTATTTGCTTGTCTGTTTATTTGTGAGGCAGGGTCTCACACTGTAGCCCTCTCTGGCCTGGAACTCACTCTGTAGACCAGACTGGCCTCAAATCACAGCATCTGCCTGCCTCTGCCTACCGAGTGCTGGGGTCAGAAGTGTGCACAGGCAGGGGAAACAACTGTGAGAATTTTGAGAAACATCCTGTGCTTCCAGGAATTCCTTTGGATATATTCAGCAGTGAGTCTTTAACTCCAGTCTCATATTTTGCTTACCAAAAAACCACATGCAAAATCCTAAAGCAGACGGATGCGTCCAAAACCCACGGGCACAGCCTCAAAAGAGCTGCTAGAAGAGGTAGTGCAAGAAGATCCCAAACAGCTGGGCACGGGGAGGGTAAGACCATAATCACATGAAGCTAGGATGAGAATAATTGCTTCACTGATTTAAAAAAAAGGGGGGGGGGCCTTTAAGGTATTTTTCCAAGCTGGAGAAATAGTGATGGGCACAGATGTTCTGTTAATGGATGACAGACAGAACTAGGTCCTGTTGTAGCTGACCTCCACAGCAAAGGGAACGCCATCTGGGAGGTGTTTATACCTGATTGAAAGAGAAGCCATAGCCAGTTCAGTCACCCTGAGGCAGGGGTCAGAGCTGTGGAAGCACTGTTGGTGGCATCCTTGGGTTTCCATCCGACCTAATTAATGGGTTGTATACAAGTCCCGACTCAGTAAGTCCTGGGCATGATGTCCAGGCTCAGGTAGGTCAGTTAACCTCTCTTGATAATCAGATCTATCTCTACGGCTCCTTACCCCAGGCGACAGTGACACTGGGCTCCAGAAGACAGGGAACTCTAAGCGACCACTGTACAGTAACTGTCTCATAGTGTGAGAGAGGCCTTTTAGCTGTCTCTGGCCTTGCTCACAAAAGCAAGCCTAGTTAAGGAAGTCTTTAAATAATGAATAAAACTGATGTGTACTGAATCTTGTCAGACCAAGAGTAAACACATTTGATTTTGTAGTTAACTAGCAGAAACTTTTAAAAGTGGTATTGACTTTTCCTTGCGTAATTACAACTTGCAATGCCATAAAATGAATAAATTTAATGTGGCCATACTACGTAGCCCAGGCTAGACTTGCTCTGTTCCTGGGATTATCCAAGTGTGCCCTCTATGCCCAGCTTCTGGTGTATTTCTAATAGTACTTAATCTGATTATTTTCTTCTGTCATCAATTATTTTTCTAGAGAAGAAATGGTTCTAATGACAGCCTGATTGAAGAAAAATCTCAGCTATCTACAATCAACCTGGCTGGAAAACATACAGCAAAAACAATAAAAACTGCCCAGGCTGCCGGCCTCAAGACTGAGACTGGACCTGGTTAAGGGGCAAAGGGTGGGGATGGAAACCCTGTGCCAGTGGCACTGCTGAAACTGTGAATTAGAGAACTATCCACTTAGCGAAAGAAAATGAGCATTTAAGGGTTTGTGCACAGCCCTGTGCTGTGGAGCCTTTTGACTGGAAGGACCCCATGAACTCACTGATGCCAGTCTTCCCTGGAACCCATCCAACTCTCTTCACCCCAGTCAGGACAGACTCTTCTCATGAAGCCTTTGGATTCCTGGTCTGCAGACTGTTGTGACTTTTATTCCCATAAAGCTGTTTGTATTATTGTATTTTGTGGCATTAAGTCCCAATGGTTATTTACAAATATTGTAAAAAGCTGTTAAGTGTTGATTTGAATTTAAGTGTCCTTGTCTTGTGTTTTCTGAGAAGAAAAAAAAAAGCCTGTTTGGACCTTGTCTTCCTTTCCTCCCCAACACCCGTGTACCCAGCTTTGGACCTTTTCCTTCAGATAGGGACAGCAACTGTAACACAGCTTTTCCCTTGCAATCCTGTTCCCTTGACTTAAGCCTCTTCACATTTTAATGCAGGGTCTCATCTCCTCTGCCTCCTGTAGCCACTCAGTTACTACAGCCCAGTAATTCAAGTCTGCCAAGCTATCCCTTTGAGGACTATCTTAAGCATCCTTATGTCCATTACAACCCCTCAAGGAGGCAGGTAGCTCAGCAATACAGTGCCAAACTGTCCCCAACACTGGAACCACAACTGCGGCCTTTATTTCCACACACAAAAATAAAACTAAATCTAAGAATTCTTTTCTAAGTAATATCTGATGTCTCAATGCTCTTTTCTCTGCTGTAATTCTAATCTGCTTCTACAGGACATCCTTTGCAGCCCACCTCCCTGGAACCACCCTCCCATTATTCCTGACCTTGCTTTAATAAAACCCAAGCCTTAGTGGTCTGGTCTCCTTACTGCTTATCCAGTCTTTCTTGCTGACACTTCCAGCTCTGAATCCAGAACAGAGGGAGAATCTGTTTTCCCAACTTTGCTTTGCAGCGGCACCCACCCCCACCAACTGCTTCCTCAGGTTTCTCACTAGGTCAGATCTTCTTGGCTTCATTGCACAAAGCAAGCTTTCCACCCATGATCTTCCAGTCCAGCTCCAAGGAAAGTGTTTTAGGTACTGAATATGACCACGAATCTGTACTTACTTGTTAAGCCAAGGGAAATTATGTGTCAACCTAAGCATAAATCTAGCTACCACTTTGGCTGTTACAAAGGAATCCACAATAGGACGCTCTGGAAGCCTGGCATTTAACACACAAGTCTCAAAGCAGCATATTAAATATTTATTCATAGCCCATCACAAAAATGTGCCCTCATGCAGTGTCTTGACATATCTCTTAGAAAATTCAGGTTATCCACGTTTCTGAAGATCACATTTCCAAACGATCAAGGACACCCTAAAGGAAAAAAAAGCCAAAAGACCACTTTACTCATCTGTCCTAAGTATTCTGTCACATAAATCCCCACCTATCTTTAGTATTAGTAAAACTCCAATTTGTGGACTTACAAACTTTTCTAGTCGATACACAGCTCAGAAGAGATTCGGAGAGCCACTGCAATGTACATTCACCATCTCTTCAATACCAGGTACTCAGAAAATACAGCCCAACGCCCATAACCTCATGCAAATGAACCAATTAAGACTAATGATTCGGGGCTGGAGCGATGGCTCAGTGGTTAAAAGCAGTGCCCGCTCTTCCAAAGGTCCTGAGTTCAATTCCCGACAACCACATGGTGTCTCACAACCATCTGTAATGAGGTCTGGTGCCCTCTTCTGGCCTGGAGACATACACACAAATATTGTATATATAATATTAAAAAAAAAAGACTAACGATTCGGACGGCACCCCAACTTAGAAATCCCCACACTTGTGCCTTGCAGCCTTCTTACCTTGAGCCACCTTTGCGCTCCCGTGTGTCGTCCCGCAAGTGTCGGTCGGCTTCAGGTCGGTCACCTGCCAAAGAGTAAAGAACCAGTTATACCACACTGCCGGCCTCGGGCGGCCCATTCACCCCGCCCCGACACAAGCTAGGGTAGATTGTTACTTACGCAGCTCCAACACCCAAGATACCAAACTCCAGGGTAAGAAAAGGCTGCAAAGCATTAATTTATGCCTTTTTTGACACCACATTCACTAGTGACCAAAGGTGAACGGGCAACACAAAGGCTACACGAACAGAGCCTCAGGCCGGCTCTACCCCAACTCAAAGCCTGGAAAGCGGTACTCGATCCCACCTCTCGACTCCGAGAGCCACTCCATTCTCGCCCAGCGGTGCAGCTGGGCAGACGGCGACGATCCACATCACAGACGGCGCTCGGCTCACACCGACCCTTTTCCTATGGGGTCCGGCGGGCCGTGCTCCTCACACGGCCACCGTCTCCGCGCCGTCTCTCCACTTTCCGGGAAGGGATCGTAGCGGCCCAAAGTCGCCGCGGACACTTCTGATTCCCACGCCATAACCGCCCGCCAGGCCAAAGCTACCAGCCACGCCGTGCTGCGCGCCACGTGAGAGCGCAGAAAGGGCGCGCAGAGATCCCACAATGCTTTTCTACGGCCGGAAGAGCCCACTGTCCCCGGAATGGGGGGGGAGGGCGGACCGTACCACGGCCGCCGCGCGCTCTCCTGCCGCCGTGTGGCCGGAGGGGAGAAGTGCACCGCTGGAGGCTGCGGCGCGGGTTTCCTAGAAAGAGGACGCGGGAGCCCGGCGCTCACCAGGTCTCCTTGCTGTTGTGGGACCGATTCTGTCCCGCATCCTACCCCGCAAGTAGGATAATGAGATTTTGTTACGTGTGTCTCCAGCTCCCCTTCCTTCCAGGGCGTTTGGTCAGTGAGGAGCAGCGGGCATAGAGCTGGAGGAACCCAGAGTTGGGTGACGCCGGCCGTTGCTCCTCCTCCAGATAAGGAACAGTAAAGTCGGAAATATAAAAAGCTAAACCAAAACCAGCAGCGAGTCCACACTTGCTCCAGGTTCTGAAATGTCTGGGAATCGTGATGTGAATGCCATGTCTTGCAGTCTAGTGTTGGATGATCGACAAACAGCACTGAGAGCCAGGAAGAGAGGGGCGGCGCCTGTACTACCAGGCAGTTGAGGGAGGAGGGTCAGGCATTCATGGTCAGCCTGTGCTATTTAGTGATATCCAGGCCAACCTGGGCTACATAAGCCCAGTCTCAAAACAAAACACCAATCCACACCAAGCCAAGAAAGCCGGGTTGTGGTGCACGCCTTTAATTTCAGCAATTGCAGGTAGAGGCAGGAAGATCGCTGTGAGTTCTAGGTTAATCTGGTTTGTACTCAGTTAATTCCAGGTCTGCCAGGGCTTTATAAGTGAGACCTTGTCTGGAGAAAACGAAACAACAAAACCAGCATTGTTCAATAGGAACACAGTGAGGATAACAACAGTAATTTTAAATTCTCATATTACCAAATTACAACATTACAAAACATAAAAACTTCAAATAATAATCCAACATTCATAAAATATAATCCAGAGAAAATTTTTAATAAATTGCTTTGATCTTTTAAAATTCCTTCAAATGCTTAAAAATCACGTAAAATGTCAAAAAAAATCAGCAAATTTCAGTTCAGAAAAGGGTCATTTTATGTGCCTCATAGCCAGATGTTGCTAATGACAGGGAGGTTGCAGGTGAACTTCGTAAGATCTGGGGGTACCAGACTGTGGTCGGTGTGACTGGAACGGATGGAAGGGTACGCTGGGGAGATGCAGGCAAAAACAAGTCCTATAGGGCTGGTTCCTGAGGTAAGACCCTGGACTTCACGATGAAATTTTAGAGTATTTTCTCCTCGGAAATAAAGCAGAAGTTCTGAACTGGCCACCTCACACCCAAACCATTCCTTTTTACAGAGAGAGAGCTGCACGGTGCAATGAGGATGCTCTTTTAAGTAAGATCTGTGTCTCCTATCCTCCCTCCTTCTCTTCCCCTCCCTTCTTCCTCCACTCCTTCTTTCCACTCTGTCTCCACACCTTGCAACAGGTTCTTGCTGTGTAGCTCAGGCTAGCTTTGAACTCACAGTGATTACAGTCTTCACCACCATGCCTGGCTTTTAAAACGAACGAATGAAAAATGTCAATTCATTTAATGTATGCATTAAACACTCTGAGTATCCTAGTTACTTTTCCTAAGTAGTTTGAAAAGGAAGATAAGAAGATACAGGCCCTAGATCAGTTATCTTCACTCCAGAACTACTCTGACTAAGGAACAATGCGTCTGGGGCAATACCACAGACGTGAAATGTGAACTCCTGACCTGCTCTGAGAAGCCACTGTGACACAGAAAGGTCAGATCAGGGAGACCAGTACCATCACAATTGTCATTTAGACACTGACGGTGCAATATGGAACTCATGACAGATTTTAGTCTTGCCTTCTTGCTAGGCAGAATGAGAGTGAGGACACTGGTGTTGGGCAAAGGTTTCCATCCAGCTCTGACACTTGTTCCCTTGGGTTATTGGCCACCCTTCAGAACCCGAGTTTCCTCATTTTCAGGTATCAGCCATTTATAGATGTATACTATATATGTATATATGGTACATATTCCATCTCTGGATGTACACACATGGGCACGAGTTAAGGAGGGCTATGGAGTGCTCGTGCTGAATGTGGTGTCCAATAATGTCTAATAAATGACTCCAACGAACTCGGCTTTTCCTCTTTACCCAGAGTGACTATTGGAGCTTCCTGGATTAAGATCTTAGAATTGGGGACGGCTGTCAGTTTTCTTCCCATGGCTTCACATTTTGTTTCCATCTTGTGCTCTCCACTTTCACCTGCTTCCTCCCCCTAAACTCTGGAGAGTACCAGGATAGGTGGAGGAAGTGCGCGCATCCACACTAGGTTATAGCAAGGATAGGTGGGGGAAGCGCGCGCTTCCACACTAGGTTATAGGTAGGTGTCCAGATGCCATTTCCAAGTTCTTCATCTTTCTGACGACTTCAATTACACACACAGCCTGGTAGGGCAAGCCCAGGGATTAAGTCCAGGCAAGAAGAAGCCTGGTGGTGGTGGTGCATGCCTTTAATCCCAAAACTTGGGAGGCAGACACAGGCGGATCTCTGAGTTTGAGGCCAGCCTGGACTACTGAGTGAGTTCCAGGACAGGCTCCAAAGCTACAAAGAGAAACCCTGTCTTGAAAAACCACAAAAAAAGAAAAGAAAAGAAAAAAAGAAGAGAAAAGGTCTTCTCTTTCCTTCACCTCGACCCCTGGAGCTGGGGCACCGTGTAAGGACACACAGCCATATGCAGCATTAATTACAGCAGAACAACCCCAGTTTCCCTGTGTGGTAGGCAGGACAGTCCTCCAAGATGTCTGCACTCTTGTTCATAGGCTTTACAGCTGGGGTGGGGGCGGGGCTACCAACTGCTCTCCCTTGGTAGCTCACAGAGCACCTTCTGAAGCTGTGAGAGCTGGTCCTCAGGGAGGGGGCCCCCAGGTCCGTCCCAGCTCACCTTCTGTGTCCTGTGTCCAAAGTATGTGGTGTCTTCAGCAATAGGGACTTACCATCGACCTCTGTGGGGCCACCAAGGGTAGTGGCAATGGCTTGGGAGTCCCACCTGTCCCTCTGACCAACAGAGGGGAGGTTTCACATGCCAGGTACTGGGATATTTGCTAGATATGCCTCATTCTTGGGGTGAGCGCCATCACTCCATATCCCAGTATGTATGTGCACATACATGTATATGTATTTGAATGTAAGCTTATAAAGCAACGCATTCTAATGTCCTGTTTCAAATACCCTCAGTGCCATTCATCCCCACCCTCACTGTACTACTCTTCCTCCGGCTCCTCAGTTAAAGTCCCCGTTTCCCCACGCCTCCTTCTTAGCACCTACCTCCTACTATTCGGGGTCTTAGAATGTCTTAATGCAAGTGTTTCAAGTCAGCAGAGGCAGTGTTGTGGGTGTCCACTGGAGAAGACTGCTTGGACTTGGGTTTAATTAATAGAAGGTCTTTATTAGCTGGCTGGAGACTACACTGGGTGTTGGGGATCCCAGTATAGCCCTGGCATTTCTTAGGGTGACTTATAAGTACAAAAGCCATTTCCTGGGTTAACATAGTCAGTTAGCAAAAACCGTCAGACAGAAGCAGAACTACAGAAGCCTAAAAGCGAGGTTAGACTATTTAGAGATTTCCCCAGAGCTAAGGGCTATGATGGACAAGGTCTTTGTCTTATTTTGGCAGGTGGTGTTGTCCGTGTGCTGAGTTTTATGCCCTGAATGGTACTTACCTCTGTCATGGAGTCAGTTAGTTTGGGGGCCTACTAAGGTCTGGGGTCCTGTTACATTGGGAGGGTTTATCGTCAATATTTTGCAATTACACGAGTTATTGGTTATTTTAAAAAAAGAAAACAAATCAATTGCATCTATTTGGTTGTTTGGTTAACAAATTAATTTTGTTAACAAAGATGAAAAGAAATGTGAAATGCTAGAAAGGCCAAGTAAAACATTTGTTGGGTAGCAGAAAGGTTACAGGAAACTTAAAAACCAACTGGTATGTTATTTTCCTATTTTTGTGACAGAATGCTCACCAAAACAGCTGGAAGGTGGAACTATTTTTTTAAAGCACTATGAAAATTTTAATTAATTTACATGGGCATCCTTTATATTTTCAGTAAAAATTCTGATGCAAAATTTAAAATATTGCTCTCCTAGCTTCTTCTTCTTCTTCTTCTTCTTCTTCTTCTTCTTCTTCTTCTTCTTCTTCTTCTTCTTCTTCTTCTTCTTCTTCTTCTTGTTCTTGTTCTTCTTGTTCTTGTTCTTGTTCTTCTTCTTGTTCTTGTTCTTCTTGTTCTTGTTCTTCTTGTTCTTGTTCTTCTTGTTCTTCTTCTTGTTCTTCTTCTTCTTGTTCTTCTTGTTCTTCTTCTTCTTCTTCTTCTTCTTCTTCTTCTTCTTCTTCT
>PVIU01023285.1:20000-27693 GCA_004026605.1 Ondatra zibethicus | reverse complement strand
TAGCTGTAGAGATGCCTTAAAAGACATCGGAATCCGGTTCCTTGAAGTTTCTTTTTTGGGGGTCAGTAACGGGCACAACTCTAGTAGTTAGACCTGGTTTTTTTCAGTACTTTCGAGATGGCTTAGTAGGTAAAGGTACTTACCACCGAGCTTGAAAACGTGAGTTCCCTCTCTGGGACTCACATGTGTGTAGAAGGAAAGGACCAGTGCCTGTGGTTGTCCTCCAACATCCACATGTGTGTCGTTGCCCTGTGTACACATGTAGTTGTTTTACTCTTTTGGCTTTTTGGGGGGCCCGCCGCCCAGTTAGTTCCCAAACACACACACAGACTTTATCTTACTTATGAATGCCCAGCCTTAGCTTGGCTTGTTTCTAGCCCACTTTTCTTATCTTAAAATATCCCATCTTTCTTTTAGCCTCTGGGCTTTTATCTTTATTTCTGTATACCTTTCTTTACTTCTCTGTGGCTTGCTGTGTAGCTGGGTGGCTGATCCCTGACATCCTCCTCTCTTTGTTCTATCTTGCTCCTTCTTTCTTTTCTCCTCCCAGATTTCTCCTTCTATTCATTCTTTCTGCCTGCCAGCCCCGCCTATCCTTGCTTCTGGCTTCGCTATTGGCCATTCAGGTCTTTATTAGACCATCAGGTGTTTTAGACAGGCAAAGTAACACAGCTTCACAGAGTTAAACAAATGCAACATAAAAGAATGCAACACATCTTTGCATCATTAAAACAAATGTTCCACAGCATAAACAAATATAACACATCTTAAAATAATATTTTACGACGTCCACACACATACAAAGTAAATTAATTTTGAAAGATCTTCTAAGGAAGTCTGCTTTGTTGTATCGGGGAGGAAATGCTACTTTTAAAAAAAATTCAAAAATTGTTTGGTGAGGTTTCAATTTTATTTTATTTTTTTATTTTTTTTTTTGGTCTTTTGAGTCAGGGTTTCTCTGTAGCTTTGGTGCCTATACTGGAACTAGCTCTGTAGACCAGGCAGGCCTCGAATTCACAAAGATCCACCTGCCTCTGCCTCCCGAGTGCTGGGATTAAAGGCATGCACCACCAACCGCCCGGCGGCTTCATATTTCTAATCCGTTTGTCTTGTGCTGTTGTGAACACATTAGGTGACAAACTGTGCCCAGTATCATATGATAGCCCTTCTCTGAAGTAGAACCAAGGTAGCTGTGTGCCCTTGGGACACCTCTTCCCCTTCTGGTGTCGCTCATAGCCGTGCTTGGTTAAGCCTCCCTCACAGCCCCTGTCTAGAGTATGACAATGTTATGAGGATGAAGTGTGTACCACATCCTACTCGCTCTGACTTTAATTCATTGTTTCTACTAATCGGGCTTTACAGAGAAGGAAAGAGCAGCATCTGACTCTCCTTTGACCGCTGTCCACCCACAGAGAAAACTACAGCATGTAGTGCGGTAGATGATTTACCATTGGTTTTAACAAGGTTCCTGTGTGAAAAGCAAGCGGGAACAATTGGATCAAACGTCTCAGAAAGAAAAGGAAGTAGGGCGATTAGACAAAAGGGGTGAGGGTAGGAAAAAGAGCGGGGACAGGAGAGGAAGAGAGACTGTTACTAGTTCATTCAAATCGTCTATCACAGGCCTTCACTTCACAGCCCCTTTACCAGATAATTTAAACAACAACAATGACAACAAGAAGATGAATGGTGTCAAAACCCGTAGAAGAAAATTGGAAGGCGTCATGAGTTCAGGGTGGAAAACGCCCGCAAGAAAGTGCAAAATTTTATTGCCAGAAACAGAGCGCTACAAGAGTTGGACGAGGTCCCTACCAGCAGTACTTGGTCCCTTAGAACCCTAGCCTTGGATTCAAGTAATCTGATTTACACCAGGACCGTCTCTGAGGAGCGACTAGCTGGTCGGTGGGGGCAGAGCTTAGCGTCGGGCACTAGGGTCCAGTGGCTTCCTAACATTGAGTCACAGCCACCGCCTTCTGGGGCGGGGCTGTCCTGGTTCCTTTCTTTCCGCTTAATCCTTACATTAAGGCCAGAATTTTCATTGCAGTGTTCTGAACATAACCAGGAGCTGGCTGGTTTTCATAACAATTGATTATGCTAGCCTGCGGAGGTATGTGTCAGGGTGGCCGAGTGGTCTAAGGCGCCAGACTCAAGTGTCCACTTCCTCTGTCGAGGTTTCTGGTCTCCGAATGGAGGCGTGGGTTCGAATCCCACTCCTGACACGGTTGTCCTTTTTGTTTTCGCATCATTCATAACCCGTAGTCTGTTGATTGAACCCGTCAGGAAGGACTTTCTCTGATAAGTATCACCTGATTTTGCACCCTCCGTTTTTTATTTTGATCCATTCTTTTCTTGTTATTCTATTTTGTGCCCTTGAACCCAAACTGATCCTCCTGCCTCTGTTACTAAACCCCTAGGAAAATCCTTAATATGCTTAGGTTTCTTAGTGTTTAACTCTGATTATTCCCAGTGGCAATTTGTTACAGCTTTGCTTGTGATCAATCTAATTACATAAAATGCATTGGCTCTTCTTTGTTTTGTTTGGGGAGTGTTATTCTTCCAGCTGACCTCCATTTGGTTTTAGGCAGGGCTGGCTGATATGTGGGACTGCTGCCCAGCTGTTCTGAGTTTTTTATTCTCTTGTTTATAATTTGTTTATCCTTCTAAAATCTCATTCATTTTCTGTTGTTGTTGTGTTGTTTTGGTGAAGATTGCTCTAAAGTTCTCTTAGATTATAATAAATTCTAGCTTTAGGCTATAACCCAGGGGCACAGCACTTGCCTAGCATAAATGAGGCTCTGGGTTCTATCCATCCCCAGCACCAAAAACCAGTCTTGATGGGATGGTGGATGATTTCAGCATCCTCGTGTGCTAGTGGCTTTCTCCTGGTTTGCATGGATTTCTGCACCCAGCGTACTCTGAGTATTTTACATCTGTATTTTGGACCAGTTCTAATCCCAGGAGCTTGCTCCTTGAGTACCTGGCAGAGATCTGAGGTAGCTGAGGGAGAAGAGTCTGCCACATAGAATAATTAGGATGTTAAGCTTCTTCTGCCCTCATTGCACATCTGTGTCTTCCCCAGTGCCAGTCTTGCTCTAGCTGATCTCTGCTGTGGTCTTTTGGAACACTGTGCTGCAGTGCTCTTTCTTGGGAGCAGGGGTGAGTGGGTGGGGGGAGAAGCACCTTTTAATACACATCTGCAGAGAGTATAGGAGTCCAACTGTTCTCAAGCATCAAGTTCATGTTTCTCTTCAGCTCCCAGTACATTTTGATCTTGTACCTGTGCCTTTTTAAGATTCTTTGGTATAAATTAGGTTGATTCTACAAAGTCCATTTACCTAGTCCTTATTGTTCATTTGTACCTGCAGAGCAATCCTTGGCTATACCTTACAAATGGGTACCACACAATGGTTGATGACTCCATCCTTTGGTTTGCCAGTACTGAGGCACTTCTGGACAAACAGAACACATGAGGTGGAGCTGTGGTCTTGTTACTATGGCACAAACTGACTACAGTCTAAACCATATTTCTCAACCTATGTGTTGAGACCCCATTGAATAACCTCTATCTCCAAAAATAATGACATTATTACTCATAACAGTTGAAAAATCACAGCTATGAAGTAACAATGAAAATAATTTTATGGTTGGGGTCACCATAACAAGAGGAACTGCATTAAAGGGTCACAGCATTAGAAAGGTTGAAAGCCACTCCAAACAAAGATTAATGGGAAAATATTAAAAGTAGAGTCAAGACTGAGGTTGTCAGAACAAGATTTTCTCTTTCTTCTTCTTCTTCTCCTTCTTCCTCTTCCTTCTTTTTTATTTTTATTTTTGTGGGGAGGGAGTGAAATTATTTGTTTGAGACAGGTTTGTGGGGGAGGGTCTCACTGTGTTAGCCTTGGCTGACCTGGAACTCACTGTGTAGACCAGGCTGGCCTCAACCTCACAGAGATCCACCTGCTTCTCCATCTTGAGAGCTGGGATTAAAGACATGTTCCACCACACCCAAACAGCTTAATCCTCATGCCATAGCAACAAGACCACAGCTCCACCTCATACTTTCTGTCCGTGCAAAGAGTAGACCATGATCCAAACAAGTTAATACTTGTCTTGATTCTTTCAAGAGAGAAAAAGAACATATTTGCATAATTTTAGTGCAATATGTCATTATAATGGTTCTACTTTATTATCAATTAATATTGTTAAATCTCTTATTCTGCACAATTTAGGAATTCGGTTTTATCATAAGTGTTTATGCCCATGGTAGCACATGTCTTTAGTCCCAGAACTCAAGAGGTAGAGACGAGTGGATCTCTGTGAAGTTTGAGGCCAGACTATGCTACAAAGTGAGTTCCAAGCCATCTAAGGCTACATAGTGTGATCCTATTTTCTCTCTCTCTCTCTCTCTTTATCACACACACACAGAAAGAGAGAGAGAGAGAGAGAGAGAGAGAGAGAGAGAGAGAGAGAATTATGTGACTGTGGATATGAACAACTCCAACTCCAGTGGCCCTGGCATCACTGAATTAGAACTCAGAGTGCACAGTGCAGTGCTTTAGACTGAGGGCAGGAGGAAAGAAAAGGAAATGTCCGAGCTCAAGACCCAAGGGAAAGGTCAGATCTATCCATTCTCCCACCTGTTTTCTACCCAGGTGCTCGCTCAACAAACTGGATGTGCCTAACCACATAATAAAATTTCCTTAATTCGCTGACACAAACATTCACATCAGCTGGAAACACAAACACGCCCAGAAATGCAGTGGGCACCTGTGATCCTCTCAAGTGACACAAAGGATGAGCCACCAGAGATATAGGTAGTGTGAGTCATTGTTCAGCATGTAAAGGACATATAAATAATGAGTACAGAAAAAGTCGTAAATTGAATTATATGTATATAATGCAATTTATGTAATAAAATAATTGAACAAATTGATTACATATTCTGCTAGAATAAATGATTATAAAAATGTGAAGATTGCTGGGCAGTGGTGGTGCACACCTTTAATCCCAACACTAGGGAGGCAGAGACAGGTGGATCTCTGTGAGTTTGAGGACAGGCTCCAAAGCTACCCAGAGGAAAGCCTGTCTCAAAAGACAAAAAACAAAAATGAAAAAGTGAAGACTTAGTGCATTATGACGATTCCTTATGAGGAAGAATGATACTGGGGAAAATGTGTAGATAAGAAATGGGTCAATTAAGATAGCCTTGACAGGCACATCTCCAGAGTTAACCTGAAAATGAATGTGCTATGGGATAGCCAAAATAATTGCTAATCATTGTGGTGCACTTTTGAGATTTTATTCTTGTGTGTTTGGGTGTTTTGCCTAAATGTGCTAAATGTGTATCTGCACACCACATGTGGACCTGGTGCCCAAAGAGGCCCAGAGAAGGCTTTGGATCTTCTGGAAATGGAGTTCCAAATGGTTGTGAGCAGCCATGTGGCTGCTGGAAACCAAACAACAGCTGAGCAATCTCTCCAGCCACCCCCCCCCCCCTTTTAAGTAATGAAAATTCTGCTGGTTTACACTTGTAATGCAGCACTCAGAAGGCAGAGGCAGAAGAATCACCACAAGTTTGAAACCAAACTTGTGTCTATATAAAGAATTCTAGGTCAACTATGCTACAGGGTGAGATTTTTTTTTACTCAAAAAACAAACAGACAAGCAAGACAAAAGTATGAAACAATGTTTAAAAAACAGACTTTGGGAAATGGGCAAATCAAGATGGTTGCCTTTCAGAGAAGGTGAACAGAAAAGGGTCACACTAATTTTGGGGACACAGAAAAGGGTTACAATGTTTTTTTGGGGACACAGAAAGAGGTTACACTGATTTTATCAGCAGAGAGAGTTTTGACAAAGGAAAAGACAAATCATATACAATACTAGTTGCTGTGACATTAGCAATCTCAAAACATTAAGAGGTCATTGTTGGTGCAAAGGTAGCAAACAGTACGAAATTCAAAGCTAACAATAATCCACACATATGTGTACACATTATGATTTATTTACTAAGACCTTTATAAATAATCCTCTAGCCCCAATTGTACAGAGAGCTGAAAAATAAATCTCCTTTCCCTCTCAAACACTACTTCCTTATTTCTCAAAACATGGTCAGCACCTGTGAAGCCATCTTGTTCCATTTCTGAGTACACATGATTTTTATTAGGATGAGCAATAAGTATTCTCGGGGTCAGGATATTCGAAGATGTTCTTCGCTCAGCAAAGGGAGTTTTCACTTCCTGCCACACAGTAGCCCAGAGGCTTGCTAGAAACCCAATGAGAATAGAGCCTAGAAAAAGACTGCTTTCCTGTTTCTCTCTCATTCAAGGATCCTTTAGCAAAGGTGGACCATAGCCCTTGATGCCAGGCTGTATGTCCTTAAAATGCAATGTGCTCAAAAACATATATACAGTTATCTTTAAGACACTTGGATTCCACTTTCTTGAGACACGTCCCCCAAAGTGTGTTTTGTCCTTTTTCTGGGCACCTATCTCCGTGAATATGTGTGTTTAAATCTATATCAAAATATTTTCATAAATATATTCCAATTTTGCTTCATAAAGCAAAATGTGAGGTGTTTATAATGGTATAACCAGTTTATGAAATATTATATGATTACACGTTAAACCATATCACAACACAAAACATAACAAAATGTGTTTATGTATGGGTCTACGTAATATCTATATGATACATATTCCTAGAAATATTATCTAACATATTCTATGTTATATATTTATTATAATGCAAACTTTCAGGAACGAGGCACAGAACACTTCAAACAAGGCACCAGCCAAGGGAATTAAGGAAGTAGTGTTTTAGAATGAAAAAAGATGTGTTATTCAGTTGGGTGATGCGAGAACTTTCACATATCCTTGTTTTAAATCACAGTATATTACAGGCATAAAAGCAGATTGAATTTTGATTATGTTTTTTTAGATGAAATCTTTGTGCTGCCAAGGAACACTTCCTAGGATTGAGAAGTTGGAGGTCTGGAATTTGAGGAGGTAGAAAGCAGATATTGTAAACAAACAATAAAAGAAAATGAGAAGAAAAGGTTGGTTTAAGTATATAATAAAATAAAACACACACATACACGACACTTTTTAGGCTTCTCAGCGTCGCTGGCGATGTTTAAGAAATCCTGATGCCAGCAGCAGAAAGCACAGTGGATTGTGTGTTCACTACCACCGTTAGACACCTCACAGGCAAAACACCACCGACTCTGGCGGGACTCGAACCCGCAACCTTTGAATCTCTTAACCACGCTAGAAGTCCAATGCGCTATCCATTGCGCCACAGAGCCTACCGGCGAAACATTTCCTTCCTAAGGCTTCTGAGATTTTACTTGGTTATCCGTGCACTGTTTCTTACGAATAATGTTGCTCCCATTTTTGTAGCACTTCACACGGAAAAGTGCAAGAAACAGAAGGACACGCGATCCTCTACTTGACTTTTGGCCCTTTTCCAAGCCTATTACAACGGAAAAGTTTGATCGAGGGTCCATCTCGAGTTTCCGAGCTTGGTGGGCACACGCTTGTAACCTTGGCGCTTGAGAGGCTGAGGCAGGATTGCCTTAAGTTGCAGGCCATCCTGGACTATAACAGTGAGACCTTGTCTCAAAGTTGAAAGAGAGAGAGAGAGAGAAAGAGAGAGAGAGAATGAATCATCACAAAGACAAAACCCTTATGACATT
>PVIU01023285.1:0-15000 GCA_004026605.1 Ondatra zibethicus | reverse complement strand
CTAGACGTTCAGTGAGTTTCAGGCCAGTCTGAGCTACAGTGTGAGCTCAAGGTTAGCCTCCCAGTTCAGTGGTATACCACTTGCCTAGCAGGCCCAAGGCTCTAGGTTCAATCCTTAGTGTTGTTATGGAATTAGTATGCCTTCTCAGTGATCAATCACTCCAGCACTCAGAGATCAATAGAGGAAATTAATAATAATGCATAACTGGTCCTGGCTAATCCAGAAAGGGGGCCAGCTTTACACAGAAATCTGTTAGCTTATATGGTTTTATAGACCCTCAAGTTCCACTCTGAGCAATTAAACATGTTTCACAAAGACAGAAGAAATTCCAAGCTTCAGTTGTTTGGACAAGTAGGGAGAGCATTGTTGTCGTTCTCTAGAGACAGACAAGGACTGCCTTTCCCAGACAGCTGCTGTGTGCCTGACGGAATTACGCTGATAAGAGAACTGGGAGTGCTCCTTTAACTAGATTCCACTCCGTGTAATTTAATATTTTAAAAGGAAGTTTAACAGATCCTACTTTATAATACCAATTTATGCCCTCAGTTTTTCTATATCATTACTAGGAGGAGACAGCATGCTGGAATCACTGATGTGCATCTTGACTCTTTGGAAGAGGTTACAGTGCAAGCCTTCCATAGCAGGCCAGAGTGGAAGGGTTTGGTGTGGTGAGCCAAAGAATTTAACAGAATAATTTTTAATTACATGCAGCCCGATGCTTGGTAAAACCGTAGTCGGCAGGATTCGAACCTGCGCGGGGAAACCCCAATGGATTTCAAGTCCATCGCCTTAACCACTCGGCCACGACTACCTGTTTCCCACAGCTTCTGAAGTGTTAATATAAAGTAATGGACAGGTGAAAATTTTCACAGAAGTCTAGTGATAAAGAATTTTCTAGTTTATACCGAGAAACAAAAGAACCACAGACACTGTTGCACGAAAGTAAAGGCTTTCTAGGGGCAATCCCTCGCTACTGATTCATTCTCTGGAATCCGTGGAGAGGGGTCTGAGGTTCAAAGTAAACTTAAACAAGAAGTGCCAACGCAAGGAGCAAGGAGAATGAGAAAAGTGAAAAAACACAAGCAATTTTAGAGTTAAAATCTAACCCTACAACCCCCGCTGCCCTTACACTGCAGAGGGAATGGGGTGGGAAGAGGGGGGAGTCTTGTGTTCTCAGACCTCAGATCTCACTATAGCTAAGACTGCGCCCCCAGACTCCTGAGCCCCGTAGAGGAAGGAACTCCGAATAGAATTTCCAAAGGTTTTTACTTGGTGAAAGTAACTCTGTCTTGCCTAAGAAAAAGACATGTGATTAAAGATACGCAATCTTAACAAATCCAATGAAATTGACGTAACTGATTCCTTATGTCCGACACTTAGGAGGTTGTCTGAGTAGGATCAGTAAAGGAACTGGCATAATTTAGTTTACCTCTCTTCACATACATGTCAGGAATTCTGTGTCGTGTGCTTCATCTCGAAGCATGTATATTCCGGAGAATTTATCCAAGATGTAGATATAGATATAAATGATATAGATATTTAGGTAGATTTTGGATACATGACCTCCGTGACCCACAGGGAGGCTCTCTCAACTTGTGTTTCCCTTTGGTTTTGTATGTTCCTGTGCTGTTTTTGAAATAGAATCGCTATTATAGTCTGGACTTAAATTTGCTATGTAGCTGAGGATGCTCTTCAACGGTATGCCAGTGTCCTCGGAGATCAGAAAAGGTTGTTGTATTAGTTGCGCGGCTGAGGGTATAGGTCAGTGGGAACCACTTGCGTGAATGCGGGGAACCAATCTCAGATCCTCTGGAAGAGCAGATATCTCTTCAACCCCTTTAATTGGGATTATTTTAAAGACTTGCTTAGTTTAAAAAAAATGGAGATAGATGACAGTTGTATGAGTTCTCTCTGTGTGTGTGTGTGCATTCCTGTGTGAGTGTGTGGTGCAAATGCATACCTGTGAGTGTGTTTGTTGTGTGGTACAAGGGATTGAACCCAGGGCCATAGCAGGCAAATGCTCCACCGCTAAGTCCAAGGCTTACAGTTTTAAGTTTTGGAGAGCTGTGTTTCTTGCGGTCAACTTCAAAATTAGTCTTGCATATGTATGCAGAAAAAGAAGGTTTAAAAATATATGTATTCTTAAATCAAATGGTTGTCAGTTCTCTAGTTATACAATAATAAAATATACACAAAAAATGTTCTAAACCTAGGTGCTGGGAATGTAGCTCATTGGCAGATCACACTTAGCATATGTGAAGCCCTGAGTGGGGTCCCTGCATTACAGAGGTATGCACACACATATTTTGAATGTATTATTCAAACATCAAACAGTACATTTTCTCTATTGATGGTGTGATATTCCCAGCCATCAGAGGGATGCACAGCTGATTTAGCTATGTACATGCAAACCAAAACTATTTTATCTTGAATCACACCCAATTTTCAGAAGAAATACAAGAATATTTTTATTGTAATCTAATGAAAACTGAACACTACTTTAAAAGACACTTTTAGTAGTTCAAATTAATTTTTACAGAACAAACTCAGTAATTTTTTTCTGTCTTCTTAACTGCCTCCAATTCTACCTGTAACATAATAAGCATGTGTTGTTCACAGACTGCAAACTGTGCATCTTTTGCAAGCGGGTAGGGGCCAAGTCAGTTAAAGTCTTCACCTGCTATTTGATATTTCCCTGAGGCAGAGCCCATATTTGCAAATTACTCAAATTATAAAAAGCAAAAGTTTGGTACAAAGGGAAGTGGAGATCTGGCTTGTGACTAACACTGTATGACAAAAGTGTTCTATTTAAAGACTTGCTTATCAGTTTAGTTCCATAAGTACTTGAGGAAAATGTGCAGCTATGCATGTTTAACCACCTAGCAAACCTCACTTCTGTAAGGCAACCAGAAACATTGCTGAAGGCACAGACAGCATTCAAAGGCAAAAAACCAATACATATCACTGAAGAAAGCTAATTCCCAAGTACCATGTGAGCATAGACCCTTCTCCCTGCCTCTTTTTCCTCAATTGAGACATAAGGATTAAGTGATATCATGTTTATATATGAAGCTATTTTGCAAAATCCAAGGTAAATTTTAGTAGCCAACATTATTTTGTTAAGGTGAACCCCGCAGTTTATCTTGTCTCAGTAATGTAGACTTACATTTCACTTGTTTTTATTAGCTTCAGAACTTTAATCTCATGGATTTTCAAAACTTACTTAGAATGCTAAAAATGGATAGTCATTCAGGTTTTGTGAATTGTTTCCATAATTCACAATTCCACAGAGAATTTAGATCTTGTCCCAGTTGTTGAATGTACCTCGAGGATTGCTAGTACAGAAGATAGGAAAGCTTGTTTCTGGAAATATCTCTTTCCCTGGAAGGAACATCATTGTAAAAGGATCTTCTAATCCTGAATTAGCTCTGAATATGAAGGACTGTGTGTCAGTTTGTCACTAAATCATTATTTCTGTCTGAGAGGCCTCAAGTAGTTCAAATAAAATAAATTATATATTATATTGTATATATAAAGAAAATAAATACAACACTACTAGAAAAGTTAGACTTCAGAAGACTCAAGTTAAGCCAGGTTCCTTATCCTTCCGTGCCAGTTTATCTTCATGTAGTCGTGGCCGAGTGGTTAAGGCGATGGACTAGAAATCCATTGGGGTCTCCCCGCGCAGGTTCGAATCCTGCCGACTACGATGTCTTATTAAATAATCACAAGTTTGTCACAATCACAAATTGTGATGCTATTGCTTTTCAGAAGATTTCGTCAGTGACTAAAGTTCTTAAAAACACCTCTGCATGTTTTCACAGCACCAAGTTCAGTGACTAATAAGTTCTTTAGACGGCCCAATAAAAACACCTCTGCATGTTTTCACAGCACCAAGTTCATTACTACCTGAAAGAATTATAAAACCTTTAAAAACAATTAGATCATAGACAGGAAAAAATTGTGGAAGCTTTTAAATACAATTAGATGAAAGACTTAGAGAGGTTTTCTTCTACTATGAAGAGCCCAGGCATTTCCTGTTGATGGTATCTGTCGTTTTTGTTGATATTTTGTTTTGAGACAGGTCCTCATGCTTTCAGGCTGGCTTCAGTTCAGTATGTGGCCTTGAATGCTTGATCTTTCATTTCTGTGTTCCAAATGCTGGTATGATTAGCAATAGCTACTGTTGTTATTGTTTTGTTGTTGTTTTTGTTTTTATCTTGGGCTAATTGACTACTTTCTTTCTTTCTCTTTCCTTCTTTTTCTTTTCTTTTCTTTTTTATTTTTTGAGACACATCTTCTCTGTGTAGACCCAGCTGTTCTGGAACTCCCTCTGTAGACCAGGCTGGCCTCCAACTAAGAGATCGAACTGCTTGGCCGATTGTTTTCTAATTTCTTCTATTGAATCATAGGACATTTGTATTCAGCTTTTTAAATTATTTAAGCTTAAATTAACAAATCCATTTCAATACAGCTATGTGTGGTTGAATAAAAAGTTTGGGAAGTATTAGCATTAATGTTTTTTTTAAAAAATTCATTTATTTTTCTTTCTCTCCCCCCACCCCATCCCCCAAGACAAAACCCTGTCTTTGTGTAACAGCCTTGGATATTCTGAAACTGGTTTTGTAGATCTGGTTGGCTTTGAACTGACAAAAGCCTTGCATCTGCCTCACAAGTCCTGGGATTAAAGTCATGGGCCACTACACCTAACCTGCTTAAAAATTTTAATTTATACTCAGAATCAAATGTGTTATCAGGTATTAATATTACCTTTCATAACCATTAATGCAAATTTTCTGTATAATTAGCAAGGCAGAAGCTTGTTTTTGTTTTGTTTTGTTTGCTTTTTTGTTTTAAGAGATTTGTTTCTGTCTTCAAGGTATACCTTTAATGCCAGCACTTGAAAGGTAGAGGCTGAAGAATCAGAAGTTCAAGGTCCTCCAGTGCAGAGCAAGCTTGAGACCAGCCTTGGTTGCCTGAGACCTTGTCATATATATGCATGTGTGTATGCATGTATATATGCATGCGTGCATGCATGTATGTATATAGGCTCCACTTACATAGAATTGATGACACACAGAAAGCGACAAGACAAGGAAATTCTGTTTCTATTTACATGCCTTCCTGTTGGCATTGATGATCAAAAAAAGCGGGTTACCCCAGAATGTAACTAAGGCTCTGTGGCAGCTGGGAGGAGCAGTCTTGATGAACTGACCCTCAAAGAGCCACGCCGAAGTGCATTTACAGTTTGTTACACAAAAAAATTGGCTTTTGAATAAAACAAGTTCCTCATACTAATCTAGGTGTTTGTGAAGGAAAACATCACACTCCGGTATTAGGTATTGCAGTACCCAATAGTGCAAGATGCCCCAGGTATGCCCGGATCATCTTGTGACCAAAGTCGAGCAAAGACTCTAAAGTTCCCTCAGAAAAACAATGCTGTAGATAACAGAAAATAATCATTGTTCTATACAATGATTTCTTCAAGGTCAAAGTACTTCTAGAAAACAACTGTTCTGGAGTGAGGTAACCCAGACCCAGACAGACAAATATCACATGAACTCACTCATAAGTGGCTTTTAGACACAAAGCAAAGAAAAACCAGCCTACAATTCACAATACAGAGAACCTAGACAACAATGAGGACCCAAAGAGAGACATACATGAATCTAATCTACATGGGAAGTGGAAAAGACAAGCTCTCCTGAGTAAATTGGAAGCATGGGGACCATGGGAGAGGGGAAGAGGGAAGGAGAGAGGAAGGGAGGGGAGTGGAGAAAAATATATAGCTCAATAAAAACAATTAAAAAAAAAAAGAAAACAACTGTTCTGGTGTTTGCCCTAGATACAGTGAAAACAGCGACTTCATTTCAGTGTTTACCCTTTAACCCCAGCACTGAAGAAGCAGGCAGATCTCTATCTAGTTTGAGGCCAGCTTGGTCTACAGAAATAGTTCCAGGACAGCCAGGGCTACACAGAGAAACCCTGTCTAGAAAAACCAAACAAAGAAAAAAGAGAGGAACAATTCAGGAACCTTATCTGAGGAAGTGAACTCACAGCACTGGTTTGAGAAACCATGGGTGTGGGCATGGGTGCACTTGTGACCTCTTAATTCACCACATTGCGGTTATGAATCATTAGCAACTCGAAGCTATTTCTTCAGCGGCTTTGTGCTTCAATTATACTTTGATACTTTTGAATCTTTTTAGTTACATTATGCAATATGAAAGAAAATCTAAAACCCTCTTGTTACCCAGTGTTTTGTCTTGTTATTTATTTTTCTACTCAAAAATCTTTTCTTTGTTTTGTGAGACAAGTTCGTTTTTAGCCCTCAAACTCGATAATTGGCAACAATGACCTGGTCCTTCTTCATTGACTTATAGTCTTCCTCCCTCTGCTTCCCAAATGCTGTGATTACAGACATGGATCGCATGCAAAATTTCATGTTCTTGGTGGCATATAATGGAGCCCTTTGTAGGAGAAACAAGGTGAGCATTTGCTTTTTTTCTGTCAGTCTAGAAACAACTGGACAGGGTGCAATAGTTCAGGACTTACACAGGTGGAAGTCAGAGTCACAAGGTGACAGTCACACCAGACTTGCCAGAATCAATGACTTTAACTGAGGGATGGGGTGGGCAGTGGGCGGTGGGGAGGGACAACAGAGTGGCAGGAAATAGGATCAGAAGTTTAAGGTCAGCCTCCACTGCAGAGCAAACTTAAGGCCAGCTTCAACTATCTTATTATTATTATTTTCTCCCAAGACAGGGATTCTCTATGCCCTGACTGTCCTGGAACTCACTCTATAGACCAAACTGGCCTCAACTCACAGAAATCCACCTGTCTCTGCCTTCCCAGCACTGGGATTAAAGGTGTGGGCCACCACTACCCCAAGAGATCTTGTCTTTAAAGAAAAAAAAAATCGGAGGTTTGTATTTCATAGAACTGTGACATTCAGAGTCAGGAGAAAAGTAGTGGATTCCCGTGTGTGTGTGTGTTTGTGTATGTGTGTGTGTGTGTGTGTGTGTGTGTGTGTAGTATACACCCACATTTATATTATAATGGTGTTACAGGTTTACAATTCCAGCTATTTGAGAGACTGACAAGGAAGATTTCAAGTTCAAGGCTTGTCTGGACTACAGAGTGAGTTCAAGCTTACCATAGGCAACTTAGTGAGTTTTGTCTCAAGATAAAGTAAAACCAGGGCTGGAGATATAGTTCAGTGGCAGAGAGTTTGCTCAGCAAGCACAATGCTTTAGGTTCCGTTTCCAAGACCGCAAAACACAGTGGTCACTAGAGCTGTTGACAAAGACTGAAGGTCATTAGAGAACCTGTACATACATTTTCCTGATGTCATTTCAAATGGGGAAGTCATTAAGTCTTGAGTTCCCTCTTGGGAACAGGATTTAGAGTTTACTTTCACAGATTGTTTTCAGTGCAGAAGAATCCGTTTTCCTCAACCTAATATGGACCATCAGTGTTCCTTACACTCCTCCTTCCTCCTCCTGCACTCCCATTTAGTTGTCCCTGCATCCTCACTTCGTTCTCTCTTCTGTGCGTCTTGTTTTCTCCCTTCTGTGCATCTGCCCTGCACACGACCTCCCAATCCCCCTCTACTTTGTCTTCCCTCTTCCTCCCTTTCTAATTCCCCACGGAATTTCCTTCTTCTCTCCCCTTAAAAGGCAAGCCAGAATCTCATTACCAGGTCTATGTCCTGTCCACACATGGAGACATGTATAATCCAGGTCTTCTAGAAGTTCTTTCTCTCCATGTGTTGTCTTACACTTATTCTATTAAAAAATTAGAACTAGGAGACTGAGGCAGGATTGTCTTGAGGTCAAGGCTAGCATTGACTACAATGCAAGGCGTCCTCAAAACAAACACCAAATAGTTTGTCTGGAGGACCAGCTGACTCAGAGAATTTACCACGGTATGGAGCCATGAGAAGGGTATCCAGTTCTCTATAACTAAGGATCTTTTAACTGCAAGAAAACAACTTCCTAGCAGAGGATGGTTTCGATCCATCGACCTCTGGGTTATGGGCCCAGCACGCTTCCGCTGCGCCACTCTGCTCCCGTAGAGGAAGGCTCCGAAGATAGTGTATAGTTTCATTAAGTTTAGGATTATTCTCTGTCCTTAGTGCTCTCTTTTCCACTGTCTCCTTCGCACTCAGGCTTTGTGATCCAGATCTGACCAAGATTGCCAAATGGATTTTCCTGGGACGGAAATTAAGAGCTCAAATACTGGATCAAGAACTACTTCCCTGGGTTTGGAGTTCTTCGGGGTCGTTACCAGCATGAATTTTTGCCGGCAGATGTCGGCTCTCCAGAGGAAGAAACCTGCCAAGTCCTTCCAAATTTTTTAACAGTCGCGTCCTTAACCACCAAAGCTGAGGAGGTTTGGTCTACCTCCTCCTCCTAAAGATCCCATTTCCCTCCGTCTTCCAGGCGCCTATTCCCATCAATTGAACAAATTTACTACGTGTCCAAGCTTCAGCTGAGCTTGCAGCTCGGAACTGTAATCTAAGCACCAGCACTCAGAGGTTGAGGCAGGAGGATTGCTTTGAGTTCCAAATCAGAGTAGTTTATAAAGACTAATGCAAAAGGGAAACAAATATTTAAATAAATACATAATGAATAGAGATTCATGTCACCATTAAATGTTTAAAACACTGCATTTTAAAAATTCC
Source organism: Ondatra zibethicus (assembly GCA_004026605.1). Taxonomy (NCBI): domain Eukaryota; kingdom Metazoa; phylum Chordata; class Mammalia; order Rodentia; family Cricetidae; genus Ondatra; species Ondatra zibethicus. Next base: position 6,314 of record PVIU01023285.1, on the reverse strand, counting down.
TAACATACAAAAGAAAATAAACGCTATACTAATGATTTATTTATTTTTGCCATTCTGAGAATTGAAATCTTTTAGTTTTTCAGTCAGATGGAAGAAAAAGGTGTTTACTTGTAGAACTTCAATCTGGGACTTCCTTATATCTAAAACAGGTTAGGTAGTATTCTAGATCTCTGTAAGAGGGTGGGTGATTCCCTGAGCTTCTTGCAGGGAAGGACTCAATCCCAGCACCACAAACAGATTAAATTTGGTGGAGAAGGATGAGCCTTAGGGTGAGGTTTTTGTTTAGAATAGGTCATGTTTCATTTTCTTTTTTACTAATCCCAGAATTTCCCTCAAACTTCTGAATGTTTTGAATCTAGTTAGGTATGATTTTGTAAAGTCAGAGGCCCAAATGGACTACTAGTCCATCACTTTGATTATTCAGTCACAACTACACAAATTACTGTTGTGTTTAAATGAAATAGCTCTCATTAAACGTAGATCTCCTTGCAAGATTTTTTTGCTTGTTTGTCTTTCGAGATAGGGTTTCTCTGTAACTTTGGGGCCCGTCCCGGAACTAGCTCTTGTAGTCCAGGCTGGCCTCGAACTCACAGAAATCTGCCTCCCTCTGCCTCCTGAGTGCTGGGATTACTGGGATTAAAGGTGTGCATGCACCACCACCCGTTTTTTTTGTTTGTTTGTTTGTTTGTTTGTTTTTGTCCCTTTCAAGGTTTAACCAGAAGCTAGAATGTTCAGAGCCAGCGTTTTCTACCTCTTGTCCTTTAGATGACTTTGAGGTTAGTGCAGGACCGGACTTGTTGATCCTCTAAAATGAAACCAGCTAGCCAACTGTGGCAGCCCAAGACTACCGTCTCAGACTGTCTCTTAGGATGGAGCCAGATAATATGTTCATCAGCAGGTGAATGCAAAGAAAATGTGGTGCAGAAACACTGTGAAGTTTAATTTCTATAATAAATAAATATGAAGTCATACCTATTGTAGGGAAATGGATGAAACTGCAGATATTTTAAGTCAAATAAGCCAGACTCAGAACAACAACAATAAAACAATCTAGTTTTAAGTGTGCACACATGTTTATGTGTGTGTGTGTGTGTGTGTGTGTGTGTGTGTGTGTGTGTTATGTCATCAAAGCAGAAAGGGAGACCCTCAGAAAAAGAAATCTGTAACAGAATACATGACATGGAAGAAGCAGGGTTCCAGGTGGGTGAGGTAAGCAAAGGGCAGGACGGATGAGGAAGAGGGATGAGTAAGAACAAAGAATAACGTCTGTATAAAAAACGATATAATGAAATTGTTTATTTCTAATGCTAACTTTAAAAATTAACGAGACCCTCTAATTACACAATTATGTATGTGCGTAGGGGTGGAAGGACGGATAGAGGCAGTGGGGGACAGTAGGCAGAAGAAGCAGTCCGTTGTTGTGAATATATAAGGATTAGAGTTTAGAACCTGGATTATTTGGAGGGTTTAAAGAATCTGCTCTACAAAACGAACTAGGTTCCACCGAGATTTGAACTCGGATCGCTGGATTCAGAGTCCAGAGTGCTAACCATTACACCATGGAACCCCACGCTCAGAAAGTTTGGATTGCTAAATGATGAGGTATAGTTCCATTGCAGAATTCGGATTGCTACAGTAAAAAGAATTCAATCTAATCTTCCATTTTAGGTTTTACTATCCATCGCTGCAGCACACCTTTCTTCTCAGTTGTGCTCGGGTCTATTCCTGCAAAGTGGAAGCGAAAGTCGCTCTGGACATACAGTAAGGCTGATGATCTGGGTCCTCAGTCTCCAACGTCCCCCAGCCTTCCTCTACAGCTTTGAAGACCCAGCAGGGCACGGATGGCGTCATCCTCGAACCTGCGGCTGCGCAGTCGCCTTTGAGGTCTCGGGAGTCTGTACTGTCAAAGGAACAATAGTTAAAGTTAATTTCCGTCGAGTTCGATTTGTGGCCGACTTCTTAGGGGACGGGGAGGTTCCAGGTCCTAGGAAGACTAAGTCACCTCTTCGACAAGCTAAGACACACGGAAAGTTAATATGCAGGGTGTGGTGGCGCACGCCTGTAATCCTGCACGCAGGAGAATTGCGGCTAGTTCAAGACCAGCAAGAGCTAGAAAAAGTTTGAGTGTAAATTTGTTTATCTGTATCTCGCTGAGGAAGCTTTGACTTTTTATTCTGGCATTTAACTGTTTTAATGTTCATGTTCTACAGGGACTAGGGGAGCATCCTATCGTGTTTGTTTGGTATTCTCTTTTGGAAAACCCATTGAAATATTTTGCCTCTTTTCCTTTTTCATGGTCATTCTGTCCTCTTATCAATTAACTTACTCATATCTCTGTTCCCGCTTGTCTATCTCTGGATCTATATTCGGGATCTAAGTTTTGTTCGGCATATGCAGTGCAACAATTCTCTGGCTCTTCTGCACTCACTCATGGTGTCTAACAGTGAGAAAAACTACTAATGCTGATGAGTGTTGGTATCGTATTTGCGTGGACGTAGTGACTTTTTTTTCCTACATTGGAAATTGTTGTATACGCAGTCTCCATAGAGTAGTATCTAGGTTGTTTTTCAGAGGCATTACTGTCCTATTTTTCATCATTCCAAGTGCATTTCACCTGGGTTTGTTTTTGATGTGATTAATATATTTCCATGCTGATGACCAGTCGAAACACTCGTTTATGAATTTCACTTATTGGAATGCCTAGTGCAAAGCAGAGCCACATTTGTTTTTAATCAAGTGACTGCTTGAGTAGTTCCACTGGGATGTGTTTATTTTCCCCTAATCTGTGAATTTCCCTGAGCAGGAGCCATACATTGTTGGCTGTGGCTTTATGGTAGTTGTTTTCCACTCCGAAAGCTATTCTTTCTGTTCAATTATGTTTTATTTGCATTTACAAATGCATTGCTGGCGACTTGAGGTGTTAGAGATCTTGGTCAGGTCATCGAGCACACTTGCATCTCAGTAGGCTACAAGGTTGCATGTAGGTTTTGGTGCCTAAAATGAACCTAGGTCATTAATGCAACTTTATAAGCTGTTTGGTTCTCTCTGTTTGTCCTTAGCTTGCAGATTCTTAGGCCATAGCTTTAAAACTGCAGCGATACTGTTTTGTTTTTAAAACAGTCCCCTTGACCTCCTTGTCGGGGAATTGAACCCCGGTCCCCCGCGTGACAGGCGGGGATACTAACCACTATACTAACAAGGAAGACAACATATACACACGCTTTTGTCTACATTAGAAGACGTTAAGGAAACCTTATCCCTATTTATCAGCGTTGACCTATTTAAAAAAGAATACACCAAAGTTAAGGATAATCACAGCCTGAGCGACAGGCTGGATAAGTTTAGTCAAGAATTCGACGTGAATGATTTTTTTTTTTGACGCGAATGATTTTGCTCACACCTTTTTTTCCCTTGGTAACTCCAGATACTATAATTATCCTGAATTGATAAAAAAAAGTGTAATTGTACAGAATCAAACTTGCTGTTAGAAGACCCTAATGACCATCATCTTAACCGGTTGGCCACAAAAATAAATTTTTGAACCTTTTTATTGTTACATGATAGAAACGAAGCAGCAAAAATTATTTTCATCGATGTCTAATACAAAATCAGATTCTCTAATGGCACACAATTTTTTAGGATAAAAGATGATTTGATTGACCCCCTCCCCCTGCCCCAAGACTCAATGACCTCCATGCCACCTGAACAGTCAAAGACTGGCATGGTGCTCATACCTTTAACCCCAGCACTCCTGAGATTGAGGCCTGAGGATTACCCGGAGTTCAAGGCCAGCCTGGGCTGCCTAGTGAGACTCTTTCTCAAAAAACTATAATAGAGACTAGAGAAATGATTCAGTGATTAAAAGTTCACAGCAGTCTTTTTTCTACATCTTAAATGCTGGAATTAAACTTGAAAATCTGCTTTTAAAGATTTTATTTTTAATTATGTGTACGCATGTGTGTGCCAGGGAGGAGGTGTGTACGAGTGCCTGTTGCCCACAATGTTCAGAATAGGACACTGGATTCCCCTGGAACTGGAGTTACAGTTGCAAGGAAAGTTCTGGAAACTAAATCCAGGTCCTCTCTCCAGCCCTGAATATTTGCTTTTAAAAAAGTGTTGCAGAGTATGGGGGGGCACATATCTTCAACCTCAGCTCTTGGAAGACAAAGGGAGGCAGGTCTCCATGTCCGTGAGCTCAAGCTATTTCGGCCATCTGTTTTTTTGTTTGTTTGTTTGTTTTTGTTTTTCCTTAGTAGTCCAATTCGCAGATGAGGTGTCGGATACAGTCACAGAAGCAGCATGGGGGGGGGGAGGCTTTTCTCTCAGCCTCAGTATTGACTGGCTGCCTTGGTTAGATAGCTTTGGTGCGCTTAGACCAGACTTAAAAGCAGAGCGTCTTAGGGTGGAGTCATTGCAAGCATAGCACTGAGGAGAGCTTCGCACGGGTCTTTAGTTTTCTGAACTATCCTTGTGTCCTCTCAAAGTAGGTAAAGTGGCCTCTTTTCCTCTTCCTTCTCTTTCCTTTTTTTCTGCTGAGGGGATTGAACCTAAGGACTCGCTTTCACTGGGTTACTGAAGAAGGGATTTCAATGGCTAGAAAGGAGAAGTTTCCCTCAGAGATAAAGATGTTCTGTTTTTTTGTTTGTTTGTTTTTGTAAAATAAAATACAATAACAAATTGCACAAAATCCCTCGAAACGGCAATCCAAGCTTAATTCTAAATTAGGCCTGCACCTTGAACCATGGAAACATGTAAGAAAATCACTTTATCAGCTAAGATACACCCTCAAGTCCTTCAAACGCAAGGGAGCCAAAGAAATGACCCGTAGTCGGCAGGATTCGAACCTGCGCGGGGAGACCCCAATGGATTTCTAGTCCATCGCCTTAACCACTCGGCCACGACTACAACGAGCCGTGGAACCGGCTGATATAGACTTCGTGGCAAGTCCTTTGTTAAAATCTAGCGTCCTGGAGGTACTTAGTGGGGGCAGGCTGTGATGACTTTGAGTTGGAAAGGAGGAGCCTCGCGGGTCACTATTAGAACCTGCTGTTGTTACGCGTTAGGAGCACACCACAGTTTGACTTTTTAGTCAGATGCAGGTGTGTTTCCCCGCAGCCCACTTCCTGCACTTCCGGGTATACCCCCACCCCCATCCCACCCTCCAAGTTTAACCAACTCTGACAAAGATCCTCTTTTAATGACAGAAGCTTACGCTATAGTCCAGGATGGCCTTGAACTCACGATGATCCTCCTGCTTCTGCCTCTTGGAGTACTGGGGTGGGGAACTAAATGTGAGGTAACCGAGGCTGACTGCAGCGACGTCTCAAAAGCTGTGATAAGAGTTAGCTCCATGGTAAAACTGCAAGCTAATCATGTAAACATGAGAACGAAGAGCAGAAGACCCTGCCATGCCTAGTACAGTGGTTCTCAACCTGTGGGTCATGACCCTTTGGGAGAAGATCGAATGACTCTTTCATAGGAGTAGGCTAAGACCATCAGAAAACAGATATTTACATTGCGATTCGTAACAGGAGCGAAATCACGGTAATGAAGTAGCAAGGAAAATAATTTTATGGTAGGGGTCACTACAACATGAAGAAGTGTATTAAAGTGTGAAGCGTTAGGAAGGTTGAGACGCACTGGGCTAAGCCAAACAACACCTGCAAGGCCAGTAGGGCTGGCAGTGCTGGCCTGTGCTAATAATAGCCAACAGACCATCAAGGTTAACCGTTGACAGGTGAAAGATAAAACGTGACTTCTCTCCTAAATGAACAGCAGGTGAACATGTCTTGCCTCCCTGTTTGAGCCTTGGAGACATGCGCAGCACATTTGGGCCCTGCATTGCCTCAACTTGTGATACGCTCAGAGAATTAACTAATCTTAATCGAAATGACCTCATTCTTTGCCCAGTTTCTGCCGTAAGTACTATAGAAAGTCCTCAGACAATTAGCTCAACTTTTTTTCTCCCCCACTTTCTTCGGGGCTTGTCTTGCTTTCTAAAGTTTCTCTTTCTGCAAGGAGTCTTTTGTTCTGTTGTATTTGTTTTTGAGATGCTCTCATAAGGTAGCTCTGACTGGCCTCAAACTGCCTCCGCCACCCAGGTTCTAGGATTAAAGGCGTGCACTACCATGCCTATCCCCTGCAATAGGTCTTTGATCTTTGTCTTTTCAGTTTTCTTTCTATAATAAACACAGCTTTTTAAGTGCCCTCTTCTGTGGGCTACTAATTTCACTCTTTGAGACAGAAGAACCCTGAGTGCAGTCACAGGTTAAGTCAAAGTTTTGTGTGATCCTGCGCTTCCAGCACTAACTCTT
>PVIU01023284.1:0-27715 GCA_004026605.1 Ondatra zibethicus | reverse complement strand
AATAAATGAGGACGATGACTTTCAAACATAGACAATGTATAAGTATCTTAATCGGAGGTAGTAATGTACATTGCAGTATGGTAAATATATATGTCAATACATAAACAATGTTTCAAACAGAGGTAGAAGCATACATGCATACAATATTCAATATAATTTAACTTTTATCAATATACAAAAATCTATACCAATATAATTGCCTAAAAACAGTAACTCATAAATACAATCTTTTATCCCATCATCCAAATATCCCTCTTTTCTTTTTGAATCAAAAGCCTCCCGTTCAGTAGGCACAAACTAGGCGCCGCAAAGGGAGAGCGAGTTGGCAGAGCTGCAGCTGCAGAAGCAACCCAACACTACAGAAACGCTGTGCCAGCTGTGTTGTGGGGGTGGGGTACGCAGAAACTGCCTCCTGTGCCCAGAGGTGGCGGCGTGGGGTGGGGGGGAACGAGCAGAAAAGCCTCTGCTCACAGCTGGTGAAGGTGCAGAAACGGTCCGTGCCCAGCAGCGCAGTAGCCCCACGGGAGCCCTGGAGGGCAAGATCTTAAGCCCAGCCACGTGGGGCGCCAGATGATGACAAATTATCAAGTCGACACAAATCAATAACCAAGCTAACTCAATAAAAACAGGTATTTTTAATAAAAGAAAAAAGGGGAGCTCACACTACCAAAGTCGCAATCCAATCCCTCTGGCGGACACCACATGGAAAGAGAGCGTACCTGTGTTCTCTCGATTTTCTACCTGGGGTCCCAGTAGCCACACCCCAACTTGATGTGATTGGCTAGTGGCTCTTCCCCCATCATTGTTGTTTTCTACTTCCTTTGTAGATCCGCGTATGTCCCTCTTAGGGTCAAAACAACTCTGAGATGCCATCTTCTGCCTATCAAAACGGACAAGATCAGAAACACTGATGGACTGGTTGATGTTATGCTGTATGAACTGGACATACAAGACTCACAGAGAAATGACTGCTGAAGTTGCCTAAAGAAGGGGAGACAATCCGTCAGGGTCCCTGCACCATAAAAGAGTCTGCAAGACATTCTGCAGGACACAGAAGAAAGTTAATGACAAACTGCCAATATGGAACTGTCTGAAATTTCCTGCATCATGGGAAAGTCTGCCAGATACTATGTGCCAGTAGGCTGAATATGGGTGCCTGCAGAGTTACAGAAGAACTTTGTGTGACTGTCCAGGCAGTGAAATGTCTCTGCCAATTCTAGAGTTTTGAAAGTTGTTTACAATGTACTTCTTATTTAGTTAGGTAATATTATATCCTTCTGGAGTCTTTGATGGAGTTGAAGAATATATAGTTATTGTTTTCCTTTGGTATGATAAAGAAGTAGATATAACTATTAAATCTATGCTTCTTGCTTGATACTTGTTTTGTTATATGTAATTTTAATATGTTAAAGTTAAAACCTCCTTTTTATTTAAACAGAAAAGGGGAAATGGTGTGGGAAGTCCTGTATATGTGTTGTTTTTATTGGTTAATAAATAAAGAAGCTGGCTTGGCCTGTGATAGGGCAGAGTAGAGTTACGCAGGAGGGGAGAACTAAACTGAATGTTGGGAGAAAGAAGGTGGTGTCACAAGACACCATGTAGCTACTAGAGGGGAAAGACACAAGCTGTCATTTGGAACCTTGCCACTAGGCCACGAGCCTCGGGATAAAACATAAAATAATGGAAGTTGGTTAATTCTAGATGTAAGAGCTAGCTAGAAATACTTCTAAGCTATTGGCCAAGAAGTATTGCAAATAATATAGTTTCTGTGTGATTATTTCATGAGTTTGGGCAGCTGGAAAATGAGTCTGGGTGGTCAGAAAATGAACAAGCAGCCTCCTACAGCACTTGGCTATCATTTACTTAACAGCTAATATCACTTATTAGTGAATACATACAATATTTGCTTTTCTGGGTCTGGATTACCTTACAGATAAGGATTTTTATCTAGTTCCATTTATTTGACTACAAATTTCAAGATGCCATTTTGTTAATTGCGGAATAATACTTTAATACGTAAATGTACCACGTTTTCTTTATTTGTTCTTCAGTTGAGGAACATCGAGATTTTTTCCAGTTTCTGTATATTATAAACAAAGCTATAATTAATATGTTTGAAAAAGTGCCCTTGGGGGAGGAAGGAGCATCCTTTGGGTATATTCCCAAGAGACGTATAGCTGGATCTTGAGGTAGATTAATTCCCAATTTTTTGAGGAACTGATATATTGATTTCCATAGAGGCTGTATAAATTTACAGTTCAACTGGCAATGAAAAAAAATGTTGCTCCACATCCTCATCAGCATGAGCTGTCCCTTGTGTTATTGAGTTTAGCCATTATGAGAGGTGTAAGATGGAATATCAAAGTCATTTTTATTTGAATTCCCCTAATGAATATGGTTGTTGAACACTTCTTTAGGGTTTTTTAGAAATTTATTGGAAATTTTCTGCTTAGATATGTACCCCCTTTAAAAATTGAATTATTTAGCCTTGTAATATCTAGTTCCTTGTGTACAATTGAATTATTTAGCCTTGTAATATCTAGTTCCTTTTGTACTATATGTATTTTGGATATTAGATTTCTATAAGATTTGGAAGTGATAAAAATCTTTTCCCAATATATAGGCTGCCACTTTGTTAAATTGACAGTATCCTTTGCCTTACAAAAACTGTTCAGTTTCATAAAGTCACATTTATTAATTGATGTTCTTAGTGCATACCCTATTGGTGTTCTGTTCAAGAAGTAATCTCCCATGCCAATGTGTCCAAGTCCTATGGGAGCACATTCTACTCCTTCAGCCAATGGCTTTTAAGATACCAGCCCACTTGGAAATGGTCTCTGATACTATAAAAGCAGATGTAAAACGTGTGCTCCTTCTCTTGCTTCTGGTTCTCATTTCCAGCTGCTAGACTCTTCTTATTTGCGCAGAGGACTATTACCTATCTGTAAGTTTTCCCTTAAATAAATAACCCTTTTATTACTCATAATTCTGAACTGATGTGAAATTATTTTATGACTTCTGCCATCATCTGGCACCCGAACATTTGGTTTTAGAACCTCTGGCTCTGACTGAATGCCTCAAGGCTCGGAACGCACCCAGCTCAGCATGAGTCTTCCCTCAGCCCACCTCAGCCATGACCTGTGCACGGAGCCAGCAGTTCATTTGAATATAGAATTCTCATGCAGCGGAGGGTTTTCTTGCTACAGATCTGCACCAGTTCTTCATATTATCTCACTGCATTCCTTGGAGCAGCGTCAAGTCCCCACATGCTTTCCATGTTGCCTGTGCTCTGCTGCTGCACACCACACAGAAAATCAGACTGGATACAGGCTTTCTCAGGTGACTTCTGTTATCTTGTTATCCCTTTGCTCCTGTGGCTGCTGACTGACCAGTGCCCACTGTAGTGCACACAGTCTGTGATTTCTACTGATTAACTATTTTTAATCTAAGCATATCTTTTAATATTTCACTCTAAAATCAGATTCAGACCAGCCACATGACTTAAAGTATGTTGATAGGCCCTGCTGGGTTTGTTTTGTAGGTGGCCAGTGATACCTACTGGCAGGTAATGGTTATTGTACCTACTCCAGCTCAAAGTCAACCATAAGTAAGATTTATAAAAAGGGCAATGTGTCAGACAACCTAACCAACCAAGATTTCAATAGCCTCTTTACTTACACCATGTACAAGGTTTTACAAGACTTATATGATTTCCCTCCTACATCATTATTTTTGAGTATGCGGATTGGTCTTGTCCTCAATATTTTTTTCTTAAAAAAATGGTTTGACAATAAGGCTAAGAATTAGGTACTTTTAGAAAAGGTACAGACTTTACAGACTGATAACAAGCTTCTCAAAAAAGAGGTTGGAACTCTGAAGAAGTATACAAACAATTTAAATAATAAAATTCAGTCAACTGAGATACTTTTAGCAATGGCATAGTCTTTATAGACTGGTAACAAGCTTCTCAGAAAAACGTTGGAACTCTGAAGGAGGATACAAACAATTTTACTAACAAAACTCAGTCAACTGAGGTACTTTTAGAAATGGTACAGACTGAAAGAAATTTTTTCAAAGGACTCGGGAGAAGGGCACAGCTAATTTAGCACATAAAACACAATCAATGACAGTGGGTGCTGAAACATTATTTGAGAGAATTTGTACTGATGACTGTATTAATTGGACTCTGTCAAAGGGGTATGACAGATTGACTGATAGAATGTCTTTCAAGGAAGGTAATATACATGCTATGAAGATTATGTCTAAGAATGAAGCAAAATTGCAACTGGACAGGCTTTATACCTTGGAATCCTAAATGAAAGCATTAGAACAGAACATTGGACAGGAGATCCAGACAGTACAAAAGACCGTGGTAAATAGAATTGAAAAGACTGAAGAACTTATCAAATTTATGAACAAGGACAAAAGGTAAAAAGGCAAAAGTTAGCCACATCAGTTCATAAAAATCTCTGGGATAGTATCCCCAGAGTTCTGCCTGCCTTTCCAGTAATAACATCAGAAAGAGTATCTTGCCCCAAGTACCCTAAAGTTGTCAAAGAATATTCATGGGAGCCCATACGTATGACTGATCTAAAAGAAATAAAACAAGCAATTGTAGCTTATGGACTACATTCATTCTTTGCTAGGGAAGTGGTAAAATCTTGGGATTTTGGTAGCAAAGTAATGACAGAAGACTGGACCCAGTTAATCTTAGCAGTTTTAGAAAAAAGTATGTAGTTACTTTGGAGGTGCTTTTTTTTAAGGAAGAAGCTAGAATTTTAGAGCAACTGGAAAAAGAAAAAGGACTTGAGATTTCCCTAGATTAAATTCTAAGAGAGGAAACACAACTTGCCCCTATGTAGCACAGCAGGTTTAAAGGCTTGGGACAGGGTTCAGGAACTAAGAAAGAGGGATGAATCATATCTTAGGGTTGAACAGGGTCAGAGAGAACCTTTTAATAACTTTTTACAAAGACTAACTGGGGCTATACAAACAGGGATAACTGACCCAGAAGCTAAACATATAATAATTGAATCTTTGGCTTATGAGAATGCACACCTAGAAGGAAAAAGGATCCTTGGGCCTTTAAAGATCAGATCAGCCCCCATAGATTAATTGGTCTTGCATACAATGACTGTCAAGACACTTGACTATGGTACTGAAGCTTGGGTAGGAGAAGCAATTTGCAATGGTAAGAGAAGACATCAAAATAACAAATGTTTTAATTGTGATAGAATGGGACATCTGAGAAGGGATTGTAGACAAGGGATTCCTAGAAATTATGTCTCCTCTGGGAATGGCAGGAATAGGAGGACTCAGCCTTCAGGTATGTTTAGGAGGTGTGACAAAGGTCAACATTGCACCAATGAATGTAGGTCAATAAAAGACAGTGGAAGCAACCTGATACCATGACAAACATGGTCCAGTCATTCCCAGTTCCTATGGAGAACGCGTCTCAGCAGGAAAATTAAAATATCCAATGCCTGCTTTTGAAAACAATACTGGTCTGAATGATGGGATAAATGTGGAGGATGAGTCACAAACTCAAGTAGGATATAGAAAACGTATATTCTTGCAGACTTGTATAAGTGATCAAAGACCAAAGTTAAGAGTGTGCATAATGCCATTTTAATTAAAGGCTTACTAGAAATGGGTGTGGATACAAGAGGTATATGTTCAGTTCCTAGGAATTGGAACTCTATCTCGGGTAAAACAAAGCACAAGATGGGTTGAATGCATAGGGACAGAAGGGCAGCTAAGAAGACTGAGGACACACATAGCCAATATTGCAGTGAATTTGTGGAGTCGTGACCTACTGCAGCAATGGAATACACAGATTAACATTCCTGCAGCCCCCAAAACTTATATTTCTGAGGAAAATAAAATAAGATATTATAGACAATGAACATCAGCCATTCTGGCTGTACAAGAACACAAAGCAATTAATAAACTTTCAGAGGTACTAATGAACCTGCCTTTAAAATGATTAACTGAGAAACCAATATGGGTTAAACAGTGGACTCTAGTTGAGGAAAAGCTGCAGGCTTTAGAACTGCTAGTACAAGAGCAAATAGATGCTAGACATATTTAAGAATCTAGAAGCCCTTGGAATTCTTCTGTATTTGTTGTTAAAAAGAAATATGGAAAATGGAGAATGGTGACAGATGTAAGGGCTATCAGCAAGGTTATTCAACCTATGGGCCATCTACAATCTGGAATTCCTCTGCCTTCTCTGTTACCAAAGGGATGACCTCTCATAGTTATTGATTTAAAGGATTTTTTATTCACTTGACCTTTACAAGAAAAGGATAAAGAAAAGTTTTCCTTCACAATGCCTACTTATAATAATTCTCAGCCTACTAGGAGATATTAGTGCACAATTCTCCCACAGGGAATGCTCTATAGCCCCACTCTGTGCCAATACTTTTTCAGACAACCATTGTAAATAATAAGTAAGCCATTTCCTAAGTCTATAATCTACCATTACATGGATGACATTTTGTTGTCTGATTAAAATACAGATACTTCAGAAAGTATGTTTGAAGAAGTAAAGAAAGTCTTGCCTAAATTGGGATTATAAATTGCTCCTGAAAAGATTCAAAGAGAAGATTCTGTTAATTACCTAGGTTACAGAATAGGTTTACAGAAAATTAGAACACAAAAGGCACAAATTAGGAGAAACAGGTTGCAGACTCTTAATGACTTTCAAAAATTATTAGGAGACTTTTCCAGTGTATGACCAGCTGTTGGTACAACACCTGATCTAATAATTCATTTAAACAAAACCTTAGATGGTAATAAAGCTTAAATAGTCCCAGAGAATTAACAGCTGAAGCAGAAAAGGAATTGACAATTGTTGAAGAGAAATTACAGGAGGCACATGTGGATAGGATGAATGTAAATCTTAATTGTATTCTAGTCATATTGCCTTCCAGAATTTATGCTACAGGAATTTTAATGCAGAGGGATGATATGATCTCAGAATGTATATTTTTAGCACATAAACAAGTAAAAAATTAAGAACTTATGTGGAAAAGGTCTCTGAATTAACTATAAAATGTATATTGAGATTTCATCAATTAGTAGGTATAGACCCAACAGAGATTACAGTGGCTTTTACTGCTGAAAAATAAAAAAAAAAGTTATGGGCAAACAATGAACCCTGGCAAGGAGCTTGTGCTATTTTGGGGGGAGAAATTAATAGCAATTATCCCCAACAGACTTAAACTTATAATAAGAACTTGGGTTTTTCCTCAGATTATATGTGATACACCGATAACTGTAGCCAGTACATTTTATAGTGATGCGAAAGAATCAGGGAAGGCAGGTTACAAATCAGAAGAATTAAGTAAGGCAGAACAAAGCCCTTATAATTCTGTCCAGAATGCAGAATTATAGCCTATTTGTATGGTACTAAGGGATTTTAAAGAACCTCTCAATATAGTTAATGATTCAAAATATGCAGAAAGAGTTGTCTTGCATATTGAAACTGCTGAATTTATACCAGATGATATGGAATTGACTTCATTATTCATCCAGATGCAAGACATAATCAGGAAGAGTCTTTATCCAATATGAATAACACACACCTGATCCCATACGGGTCTTCCAGGTCCTCTTGCACAAGGTAATGCAGAAATTGCTCAATTATTGATAGGAAGTGTGTGTAGGCCTCTGAATTTCATAAAAAAACTTCATGTCAATAGCAAAGGTTTAAAGAAAGAGTTTTCTATTAGATGGCAACAAGCTAATGAGATTAAAAAGAGATGTCCTACATGCTCTTTCTATATACAAACACCATTGCTTGTAGGGAGTAACCCTAAGAGTACTCAAAGGAAAGAAATCGGGCAGATGGATGTGTTCCACTTTGCAGAATTTGGCAAATTAAAATATCTATACCACACCATAGCTGCATACTCAGGTTTTCAATGGGCAACTGCCATGAGCTCAGTAATCACATATTTATAAGAAGTTTTGGCCATCATGGGCATTCTTGCAAAAATAAAGACAGAAAATGGTTGGCATATGTATCTAAGACAATTAAATGGTTTTTTGCTTATAATATAAAGCACATTACAGTTAAACCAAATAATCCTACAGGCCAGGCAGTTATAGAAAGGTCAAATTGTACTATAAAGGGTATGCTGAACAAACAGAAAGGGATGGAAAATACCCCAGAAATAGGTTGTATAATGCTTTATTAACCTTGAATTATCTTAATGCTAATGAGAAAGGAACAACAGCAGCAGAGAGGCCTCAGAAAATGGAAAAAAACTTTTGAATTGAATCAACCAGTATATTTCAAGGATGTGTTGGCCTCACAATGTAAACCAGGAGCTGTGCTATGCTGCGGAAGTGATTTTGCTCCTGTTCCCACAAGAGAAAAAAAATTAAGGATAAGCCTCTTGAAAAGTAAAATTGTAGCTCATCCACAACTGTGACAATCATACAGGTGGTAAGAAAACCTCATAAAGGTTGGGGCAGGGTTCTGCTGTTGTCTTTATAAGAAAATACACATCTTCAAAACTTCAAGAGACCCTGGATGTTTGGATGCTGACAGAAAGAAAAATAACTATCCAATAAGGATCATCAAGAAAAAGGACTATGACTTCTAACATTTAAATATGTATGTATATATGTATATGTATATATGTATGTATAAATATATATGAATATATAGAGCTGGTTTTTTATCTAAATGTATATTTTTGCTTTATAAATAATACCATTCAAAATTTTTACCCCTCCTCCCATTTCCCTCCCACTCCCCCACTTCCCCTCCCCTCTTCCCCCTCCAGTCCTAAGAGAGGGCAGGGAACCCTGCCCTGTGGGAAGTCCAAGGACCTCCCCCCACCATCCAGGCCTAGGAAGGTGTGAATCCAAACAGACTAGGATCCCAAAAAGCCAGTATATGAAGTAGAATCAAATCTTAGTGCCATTATCATTGACTTCTCAGTCAGTCCCATTGTCAGCCACATTCAGAGAATCTGGTTTGATCACATGCTCATTCCCAGTCCAGCTGGCCTTGGTGAACTCCCATTAGATCCGTCACACTGTCTCAGTGGGTGGACCAACCCCTCACGGTCCTGACTTCCTTGCTCATCTTCTCCCTCCTGCTCTTCAACTGGACCTTGGGAGCTCAGTCCAATGCTCTGATGTGGGTCTCTGTCTCTATCTCCATCCATCGCCGGATGAAGGTTTTTTTGTTGATATTCAAGATATTCATCAGTGTGGCTATGGAACAAGGCCAGTTCAGGGACCCTCTCTTCTACTGCACAAGAACCTAGCTAGGGACATCCCTGTGGACACCTGGGAACCCCTCTAGAGCCAAGTCTCTTGCCAACCCTAAAATGGCTCCTTTAATTATGATCTCTTCTTCCCTGCTCCCATATCCACCCTTCCTTCATCTCAAACATCCCACTCCCCCAAGCTCTGCCCAATCCTTCCTATCTCCCTTCTCTCTCCCCATCTCCCCATCCTCCTACCTCATACCCACCCCCATGTTCCCAACTTTTGACTGGCGATCTTGTCTGCTTCCAATTTCCAGGAGGATCTATATATATTTTTCTTTGGGTTCACCTTATTATTTAGCTTCTATAGGATTGTGAACTATAGGCTCAGTATCCTTTGTTTATGGCATCCACTAATGAGTGAGTACATACCATATTCATCCTTTTGGGTTTGGGTTATCTCACTCAGGTTAGTGTTTTCTATTTCCATCCATATGCATGCAAAATTCAAGATGTCATTTTTTACCGCTGAGTAGTACTCTAATGTTTATATGTTCCACACTTTCTTTACCCATTCTTCCATTGAGGGGCATCTAGGTTGTTTCCAGGTTCTGGCTATTACAAATAATGCTGCTATGAACATAGTTGCACAAATGCTTTTGTAGTATAATTGGGCATCTCTTGGGTATATTCCCAAGAGTGGTATTGCTGGATGCTGAGGTAGGTTGACTCCCAGTTTTCTGAGAAACTGCCACACTGATTTCCAAAGTGGTTGTACAAGTTTGCATTCCTACCAGTCATGGAAGCCAACAACACCCATAATAACACAAACATCTGACACCCCTCTACCAGAACTCAATGAAAGGAAACACACAAACACTGCCACCAAAAAAAAAAAATAAATAAATAACCAGAGTTAAGAACCTAGAGCTGGTTTTGGAGTTGGACAATAGTACTCTTCTAAATCCAAGCATGTTTACAAGGAACATTTGGAGTTTCTGTCTCATATCAGGAGTCATATGGCATAGGACAGAAGGAATACTTTAGGAAAAATTTTACTTTCGTCTATACAATATCCTTCATTGAATATATATTTATATGAATCATGTTTAAGATTTCCACGATGAGCAATAGATTTTCATACAGATTATTTTTCTGCAGTAATCTTTGAAGTTTCCAGAAGAAGATGGGGCCCCACAGCAACCACTCCACCTGGTTGAGATTACATCATGATGCTGATAGTGCTACGATAAGACCAGCTTTTTGGATACCAGCTGCTGAAATGGTGCACCTTCTCATGACATTCTGGCCAGAACCCCAAATAAGAACTTTGGGAAAAAAAAACTCTACCAACTGTTCAGATATCATTAGTTGTCTTATTGCTCTAAATAGAACTTCAAATACTATATTGAATAGATTTAGAGAAAGTGGGAAAACTTGTCCTGTTTCCAATTTTAGTTGAATTGCTTTGAGTTTTCCTGCATGTAGTTTGATGATACCTATAGCATTGCTATAATTTGCATTCATTGTGATTAGGTATGCCCCTTGTATCCTTAATCTCCCCAGTACTTTTATCATGAAGAAGTGTTTGATTTTCTCAAAGGTTTTTTTCAGTGTCTAATAAGATGATCATATTATTTTTTTCAGTTTGTCTATATGGTGTATTACATTGATTATTTTTCTTATGTTGATCAATCCCTACATCTCTGGCAAGAAGTATACTCAATAATGGAAAATGATTTTTTGACAAGTTTGCCAGTATTTTATTCAGTCTTCTTACATCTAGGTTCATAATGGAAGTTGGTTTGCAATTCTCTGCTGTGGAATAATGCTTTTGTATGTACACTGTAAAGATTTGTCATTCACATAGGCTTAATAAAATGCTGATTGGCCAGTACATGCAGTCAATAGCCAGTTGCAGAGGAAGCAAGATGAGAATGCCTTACTGCGAAAAGGTACCAAGTCATGGGGCTAACACATACACAAGAAGTATGGGTTAATTTAAGTTTTAAGAGCTAGTTAATAATAAGCCTGAGCTAATAGGCCAAGCAATTTTTAATTAATACAAGTCTTTGTGTGTTTCTTTGGGATTGAATATCTTCCAAACCAGGAGAGACAGAAACTACTGTCTACAAATGGTGCCCAATGTTGGGCTAGAATTTTCATTTAAATCCTGAGAAAGCATAAAAAAAGGGATACTAGGTAGACAAGAGTAAAGTTAAGCAAGATTCTTTATAACTATCTTTTCTTGTGTGGGCTCCATTTGCTAAAGGCAAGCATAGGTGCTTGTCCTTTAAGAGAAGCTTCCTGACTCAGCATTAGTGGCAAAAAATCACAGCTGTTTTCAGAGGCCCTGCCACCAAACAACTAAATGGTGTTTCTGAGTAGCCTGTTACATGCTTCTTGGTGGTGACATGGACCTAGAAACTCCAAAGAGTTGTGGTAATAAATATGGCTCATGCCTGTACTTCCACCATTAAGCTAGACTCTGAGAAAGCCAAGAAATGGAACTTAACTAGTCACCAAAGTCAACTTTAATCCTAGTCATACTGCTTAGCAGATTAAAGAGTTATATACTTAGAAAAAGATAGATATATCCAGTAAAGATTAAGACAGAAGGAAAAACCCTGTAAATGATTTACATTGTGTTTAAAAATACACACAGGCTTAGGAGAGAAAAAAAGGATAAAGTCCTTAAAAAAAGAGTAGCCAGGTATGGTTGCACACTCTTTTAATTCCAGTACTTCAGAGCCCGAGGTGAGTAGATCTCTTTGTGTTCAAGTACATGACTGAAATGATCAAGGCTCACAGAATACTCCAGTCAGGATTTGACCATAATCCTAAACTTTCTTTGGGTCCCCATAAGGTTACCAGTGCCCCTAACCAGCAGGAAGTAGCCTAGAAAACTTAGCACATATTCCCCCCCACCCAAAAAAATGATTATGGATGCTTGTCTTTCTTTAGCATTTTGGCTACAAGTTGTTATGAGTAATGATCAGGAAAAAAGGTAAACAAAGGAGATTAAATTTAGGGTACTTGTTTTGAAAAGAAAAAAAGAGAATTCTATGAGATAATACTCTTATATACTGTAAAAATTTTTCACTCAAACTAGTTTAATAAAATGCTGATTGACCAGTAGACACAGTTACCAGACAGATGCAGAGCAAGCAAGATGAGAATGCCTTACTGAGAAAAGGTACCAAGCCATGTAGCTAAACATAGACAAGAATTATGGGTTAATTTAAGTTGTGAGAGCTAATTAATAATAAGCTGGAGCTAACAAGTCAAATAGTTTATAATTAATATAAGCTTCTGTGTGTTTCTTTGCTACTGAATGGTTATGGGACCAGGCTGTACAGAAACTACCTTCTACAATTTTCCTTCTTTGTTGAGTCTTTTTGTTATTTGGGTATCAGGGTAACTATGGTCCCATAAAATGAATTGGGCAATATTTTTCTGTTTCCCTTTTGTGGAATAATTTAAGTAGTATTTGTTCTATCTCTTTCTTGAATGTTTGGTAGATTTCTGTGCTAAAATCATCTGGCCCTGGGCCTTTATTTTGTTGCTACTGTTTGGGAGACTTTTAATGCTTTTAATGAGTGCTTCTATTTCACTATGGGTCATAGGTCTATTTAAATTGTTTATCTGATCTTGGTTTAATTTGGAAATTGCTACCTTTTGAAAAAATTATTCTTTTTGTTTTAAGTTTTTTCCTGCTCATTCATTTCATGGCCACACAGACCCAAATAATCACACAAAAACTATATTAATTACAATACTGTTTGTCCAGTAGCATAGATGTATTCCTAGCTAGCTCTTACATTTTAAATTAACCATTTCTATTAATCTACATATCACCATAAGGCTGTGGCCTACTGGTAAGATTATGGCATCTGTCTACTTCAGGAGCTACATGGTGTCTCTCTGACTCTGCCTACTCTTTCACTATATCTCTTCCAGCCTTGCCATAGGCCAAAACAGTTTCTATATTAACCAATGGTAATAAAACATATTCACATAGAAGGGAATAAAACATCAGTATATATTTTTAAAATTGTTCTTTATGATTCTCTGGATTTCTTTGTCACCTGTTATGTCCTTCTATTCTTTTATAATTTTGTTATTTTGGATAGTCACTCTCAATTTTTTAGCTTTGATGAGCTTATATCTATTTTTTGATTATCTTGAAGATTTAATTCTTTATTTTATTCATTTTTGTATTGTTCAATTTCTTTCTATTTATTGATTTTATCACACACATTTATTATGTCCTGCCATCTACTCCTCTTGGGTTTTCTAACTTCTTTTGTGATATACCTTTCACATGTGCTGTTAAGTTGCTAGTGTGAGATCTCTCCAATTATTTTATGTAGGCACTTTGTGCTATGAACTTTGCTCTTGCATGACCTTCATTGTGTCCTATAAATTTTGGTATGCTTTTCACTCCTTTTCAATCAAGTATAGAAAGTCTTTACTTTCTTACTTCTGTCTTGAACTACTTTTCATCCACTACAGAATTGTACAGTGTCCATGAATTTATAAACTTTTATTATTTCTGTTGTTGTTTATATCCAGATTTAATCCATGGTGGCCTGATACAATATGGGGCACTATTTCAATTTTCTTGCATCTATTAAGATTTCCTTTATGTATATGTATGTGGTCAGTTTTGGAGAAAGTTCATGAGTTTCTGAGAAGAGAATACATGTTTTGTGCTAGTTTAAAATGTTCTTTAAATATCTGTTGGTTGCATTTGGTTTATAAAGTCCGTTAACTCCAGTATTTCTCTGTTCAGCTTTTGTCTGGATGACCTGCTCACTGGTGAGAGTGGAGTACTGAAGTCTCTTATTATCAGTGTGAAAGTCAATATGTGATTTAAATTGTAGTAGTGTTTATTGTAAAAACTTGGGTGCCCAAATGTTCGAGGCATAAAGGTTGCAAATTAAAATGTTATTTTGGTGGATTTTTCCTTTAATAAGTATGAAGTTTCCTTCCCTATCTCTTTTGATTAGTTTTGGTTTGAGTTATATTTTTTAATATTAAAGTATCTATACCATCTTGCTTCTTAGTTCCATTTCTGTGGAATATATTTTTTCAATATTATTTTATCATCAAATAATATCTATCTTTGATATTGAAATATATTTCTTAGATGCAGCAGAATGACTGAAATCTGTTTTCACAGTCATTCTTTTAGTTTGTATCTTTTTATTGGGAAACAAAGACCACTGATATTAAGGCATATAAATAAACAATGATTGTTGCTTCTACTGCTGTTGGTGGTGGTTGTGGGGTGTGTGTGTGTGTCCCTTTTTTGTTTTTGCTGGTGTGAGATTATTTTCCTGTGCTTTCAATTGTGTAGGTAACCTCTTTGCATTGGAATTTTTCTTCTAGTCCCTTCTATAAGTTTGCATTTGTGGGTAGAAATTGTTCAAATCCAACTTTGATATGAAATATCTTGTTTTTTTAACCTATGGGGATGGAAAACTATGTTAGGTATATTAGTCTGGGATTGCATCTGTCATCTCATGGAATCTGAAAGTCAGCTATCCAGGCACTTCTGTTTTTGAGAGTATCCCTTGAAAAATTATGTGTAATTCTAATAGGTCTTCCTTTGTATGTTACTAAGACATTTTCTCTTCCTGGTTTTAATATTTTCTTTGTTATGTATGTTTATTGTTTAAATTATTATGTGGTGATGGAACTTTCTTTTCTGGTACAATATCTTTCATGTTCCATGTGCTTCTTGTACCTCTATAGGCATATACTTCTTTAGTTTAGGGAAATTCTCTTTTATGATTTGTTTGAAAATATTTTCTGGGCCTTTGATTTGGTATTCTTCTTCCTGTATTCCTACTATTTTTAGGTTTAGTCACTTCACAGTGTCCCAGATTTCCTGAAAGTTCTATGTTGGGAATTTTTTTCAAATTTATCATTTTCCTTGATTCATGTATAATTTTCTCCTATTGTATCCTCATTGTCTGAGATATTTTTTCTTACATCTCTTATATTCTGTTGCTGAAGTTTCCCTATGTAGTTCCTATTCAAATTCCTACATCTTTTATTTCCAGAACTTCCTTAATTTGTGTTTTCTTTATTGCTTCTATTTTCATTTTCAGGTCTTGAACAGTTTTATCAATTTCCTTCAACTGTTTGTTTGTTTTTGCTTGGCTTTATTTAACAGATTTATTATTTTCTCCCAGTTGTGTGTTTTTAATTTTTTGACTTTTTTGAGTGATTTATTCTTTAAAGATCTGTATTGTTTTCATATAGTTGGCTTTAAGGGCTTCTTTTCTTATGCTTCAGCTATGTTAAAATATTCATGGCCTACTCTGTTAGGATATCTGGGCTCTAGTTGGGGCATATTGCCTTGACTGTTATTGATCAGGTTTTGATGCTGGCATCTTGGAATCTGGGTTCAGGGGCATCTAGGAATCTGGGTTCAGGATGATCATAGATCTAGGTACTGTTTTCTTGATTTGTCTTTGTTGGGTGGATGTTTTTCTCCTTACATTCTGTTTCATTTCTGGATTTTTTGAAGAGTGTGATTATTATTCTTTGCTAGACTGTTCAGCTGGTGTGTTAACAAAGAATGCCTGATAGTGTTGGAGTATGACATGTAGATGATTGTGGAGAAGAAGGCAGAGAGGGTATTGCCTGTAAGATCCACAGAAGAAATGGAAGAGACTGAAGCTACTGATTCCTTTCAATGCTAGTGAAAAGTCTGAGGGACTGAATCTTCTGGGGCAGCAGAAAGCCAGAAATACAGGTTTAATCCTGTCATTTACAGTGATGCTTATATTACTTTCAAGAACTTAGTACACAATATGATGGGAAAAATTAAGGGAAAATTCAAATGCTGTATTAGGCACTTATCTATTGTTATAATAAAACATCATGACCAAGAACAACTCATAGAAGGAAGAGTTTATTTAGATTTATAGTTCTAGTGAGAATACATAATATCTAGGAAGGCATGGCAGCCAGTACTCAGGGAAAGAAAAGGAAAGTTTACATCTTCATCTACAAACAGGAAGGAAAGAATGAACTGGAAGCTGGGCAGGGCTGTAAACTCTCAAAGTCAACCCCAAGTGAAGGGTTTCCTCTAGAAAGGCTATAATTCTTGAATAACTATAGTAGAACATTTAGCTAGGGGACTTAGATTATGTGCCTAGTACATCAAAGCCCCCTTTCTGAGATGTATCTGGAAACGTTCAGGTTGTCAAAACAATTTGATACCTTTTTTTGTAATGAAAACCAGAAGAAATGTTACAGATTTTCCTTTCTTAAAATATTTACCCAAAGGTCTCAGGATGCTGAATCCTTCCTATTTTCCTTTGAGATGTATCTGTACCATCTAAAACCCATGGATGTCTTCCTCAAGGGACTGAAAATAATTTCTTTGAATCTAAAAGCCTGCTCCCAGTTAGGTACTTCTTCCATCAAGGCTAAATCTTTTGTACTTCCCCAAACATCACTAGTAGTAGGAAAGAAATCATCAGATGTCCAAGTCTATGGGGGATGTTTCTCATTTAAATGACCATAAAAGTACTTGAGTCTTATATCTCTTACAAGAAAAGTAATCTCCTTATATTCTGCCTAATAACTTCTGATTTTATACTATTGGCCATGGGCAAGTCATAAGTCTATGATTAATTACAAAAGAGCTTGAAAATGGAATATGCTCAAAGGAGCAAAGAGTAACTGATAGTTGCTTTCTTTCCTGAGTGCTGGAGATTGAATACATAGCCTTGAATATGAAAAGTAAGCACTCTACAACTGAGCTGTACCACTGGTGGGAGATTGTACCTAAGGCATCAGGAATATTGGGAAAGTATTCTAATCCTGCAGCAAAATCTCACACTTTAAATAGATTCTTGAAAAATATGAATATGTCTTCAGAAGAAGAAAATGGTGAGAGTAGATGCTGTATAAACAAGTACTTTTATATATCTATCTGTCAGAGTATGTATTTAGTGTTCAGATGTTTGAGGCAGATCATATAACATCATTTACAATAAACTATATGTATTTTAAGAACACAAAGTGACATGAAGAATTGTTATAAATATTTTTTATTTGTAACAGGTTCCTAACTCTATAAATATAAACTCATCTTTGCTTTTGTACATATAAGTCTAGTTTTCAGCCTTGAATACAATAAATGCTTTAAACATACTTCTAATAACAGTTATCACTGCACATCTTACAAAGTCTAAGTAAATCTAGCTTATATGACCCTCAGAGAAGAATAATATGACAAAAAAGTGCAGTTCAATAAACACTATAGATAATTTTTGACAGTTGCATATAGACTGTGGATTTAAATGTCAAATACCACTAGTTATACAGCTTTAAACAGAGGTAAAAATAATTGAAAGGGTTTTCTTTTTTATTTGAATTTGTATTTTTTATTTTAGATTATGTTTTTCTGTGTAGCCCTGGCTCTCTTGGAGATCTCTATGTAGACCAAGCTGGCAACAAACTCACAGAAATCATCCTATCTCTGCTTCTCCAATATGGGGATTAAATGTTTGTGTTTCAAGATACTCATAACTCAATTGGGAGTTTCATAAGTTAGTTTGATTTTAGTTAGTTCTTATTTGTATGGAACTCATGATCTTGAATGTTAACTCCTAGTCAAGAGTGATAATCACTCTCTGTTTTATGTTCTCATTCAGTTAGAGATACAAAATCTTTTTTTTTTTTTGCTGCTGTTTGTTTTTCAAAACAGTGTTCCTCTTTGTAGTTCTGGCTGCTCTGGAACTCCATCTGTAGACCTCTTTAGGACAGGTTGATAATATAAAATCCTTTATCCATTTAATGCTGTTTTAAGCACTTCTGTAAAACATTCTCAATACTTTTGTAAGAAAGTTTCATCTCATTCTTTCTCCTTTAAGAGATAATATTTTCTCTGACAAATAAAGCTGCCTCGTAAATATCATTAATTCCTAGAATGCGCTTGTTTAAGGCAAAATAAAAGCCTATCATTCAAAGCAGATATGCAGTTATTTAGGTATTTGAAAAATCTTGGTTGCATTTTCTATTTTGAGAATTTAGGGAATATTGTCTCCAAAACTGAAATAATAAATGCCTCCTAATTTTAGTTTGGAAAGTTATGTTAGTAAAACAAATTAATATTTACAAACTATGGATATTTTTCTGCAATATGAAAAACAAGTGAAATATGCAGCAGATTAATAGCCTCCTTTGAGGAAAACTATAATTGAAAATGCATTAGGTTTAACATGAATGGTAACATTGCTCCTCTTAAAAATATGCAGCCCCAATTTTATTCACTAAAAATGTTATTAAAGTTCCCATGATTTAGAATTTTTTTCCCTCATTTTTCGAGATAGGGTTTCTCTGTGTAGCTTTGGAGACTGTTCTGACACTCACTCTGTAGACCAGGATGGCCTCAAACTCATAGAAATTTGCCTGCCTCTACCTCCTGGTTGCTGAGATTAAAGGCATGAACCACCACTACTCGGCTATGATTTGGAATCTTAAACCATCAATTATTTAAGAGAGAAAAATGAGGAATATTGGGTACATAAAACCTGTTTGATTAGTCTTCTCCATCTTCACTATCCTGGCTCTCTGAATATTGATCTACAAATGCAAATCTTTTGTTGTTTATAAAAATTGCATATGCTCATAATTACAATTTTATCATAATCCCCTTGTGTTCATTAAGGCTATATCTTCAGTAAATACCAATTTTAGAGCTTAGAACTTTAATTTTAAAAATACCATATATGTTACCATAATCTGCCTCCATATGGACTGATTATGTTAATTAATCCTAACAATATATTAGTAATTTTACTTTATTAAAGGGGTCTGTAAATGTTAATGCAATTTGAATGTGTAATTACACAACTATCATTAGAAAAGACAAATAGTAACAGCAAAAGATACATTTATTCATCTTTTAGTTCTTACTATGTGTTACACAATGTAAGACAGAATGGGAAATAGGTGGATGGTAGAAAGTTTCCACTATTTTTATTCTAGGAAAGAAATTATTTTCTAAAGAGATAACAATTGAGCATAAAATTAATAGATATTACAAGGTGTATATTTCCTATCCCACAGATAGAGCTCCATGAATGAGTATAAAATCTTTGAGATGGGCTCTTGAGGCCAAAGCTGAATGTGATAAGCTGTGAAAGGAAATGAGGTGATGACTGTGAATCACATATTTTACCAATACATGAAAACACATTAATCTTGTTAGGATTCATTACTTTCTTCCCAATCCTTTCTCATTTTGAGATGCATTTTTACTTCTAGTGATTGAATACTTGGATGTCTAATTGCTCAATAGGGGTAAATAAAACTTAGCAAATGGATGATATTCCATTAATTAGTTTGTGTATCATCTTTAAGTGTTGGTCTTCTCAGCTAGGATATAAGAGTTTAAAAGATACAGCTGGCTTTAAAACTATAACCCATATCCCACCTCATCACATAATATCTCCCAATGTCCAAGCAAAGAACACACACACACACCACATCTACTCTGGAATAAACCCTTTGTATGCTGTGAATACATATATTGCCATTGATTAGTAAAGAAGCTTCTTTGATGTATAGCAAGGCTGGGTGGAGCCTGGCTGGAATTCCAGTAGAGATACAGGGAAAAGAAGGAAAGAGTCTGGGGTAGATGCCAGTGAGCTGCAGGAGCAACAAGATGTACTGTACTAGAGAACAGGTAATGCCATGATGCCATAAATCAAAATATAGATTAAGAGAAATAGGTTGATTTAAGTTGTAACAGCTATTTAGTGATAAGCCTGAACAATAAGTCAAACGGTGTGTAATTAATACTAAACTTCTGAGTGCTTATTTTAAAAGCAACTGTGCAACCAGGCAGGAGAGAAAAGCCTCCATTCACACACCAAACAAACAAACTTAAAAGCACAAATTGTTGTTGATAATATCACATTCAGAGGAAGTATTGTAGCCAGCCTGACTGAAATGAAGATATTCTAAATGGATACTTCTGTATCTCAAACTGTCAGAGTAATGATAGACACCAAACAAATGGGTGAATTTTCCAGGAATATATGCTGGGAGAGAAAAAAAGTCCCCACCCAGAGAAGGAACTGTTTTCTAGAAGATTTCGCATGGTTCTAACAACTTGTTATGCTATCTTTACAACAAGAAAAAACGTTCCAACCATGATGGAGACATGGTTAGGGGAGGTACAGCTTTAGATGTGCAAATTCTTTGCCTTCTATTTAAATTTAATCTCACCTCAGGACTCCTCACCACTAGGCAGACTTGAGATGGAACATACCTCTTGTGGATACTGTTTTTACCTCTTAAAATATAGTGACTGACTTCATTTATCTTTGGCAAGTTTATTTCTCTTAGCAGTGATTCACAATATTTCACAGGCATAGTGGAATCACAGCACATAGTAAGTTCCAGAAGTGTGAGCTGGGCCTATTGGATTTTAATAAAACCACCAATGACTGAACTGCAGTTTGTTCTGATATGATCTCATTTGAGAAGCAGGTAAAAACAAGTAGGATGTGAGGGTTGGGGTACAGTGTACATTGGAGAAGATGTATTCCCTGGGAGTGGGCTTCAGGGTTTCTAATGCCCATGCCTTTCACAGTTACCTCTTTCCCTGACTCTAAATTGAAGATAAGATGTAAGCTCTCAACTATTTGTGCAGCACTGTTCCCTCTTGCTTGCTCCTATGCCTCCCACCATGATGGTCATAGACTCACCCTCTAAAACTTGAAACAAACTCCCAGTAAACTTTTCTATAATATGACTTGGTCACAGTAATAGAAAAGTAACTAAAATAGTAGTTTACTGGAAAAGTACTATCATGTAAATTAACATGATAACTATGAAAAATAGATGAAATCAATAGGAGAGAAGGGATTGAAGAAAAAGGACTATCCTATAGAGAGTTGAAAAGGAAGAGAAGGCAGTGCCTCCCTGTGCTTTTTATTAAGAATGAATACATAAATTCCACATAACAAGAGTTCAAAGATGAGATTAATATATTGCTATATAGACAAAAATTATAAATAATAAGAAATAACCTTAAGGGTGAGGTTGATACCATTTAGAATAAATTAATTAACAATAAATACTTTAAAGATATTAGATTAAAAATAAGTAAAAATTGAATTACTGACAAGGATATCTGACTGAAACCATCACAATGAAGGCAGATACAAAATAAACATAGATAGACCAATAGATAGAGAGCTGAAAATTCAGTCAGAAATGAAAACAGTATGTGCACCTGAGGTAAAGAGTCTAGCAACAAAGAATTAAGCACATTAAAAAATATTTTCTAAAATCACAGCCTGAACTGAATGGAATATTAACAAATACCTTGGTTAGTGGTTTGAAACTAAAGTAGAAAATTTTCTTTAGTCTATAAGACCATACCAAAAGCTACATATTTATAAAGGTAACTGCAAGAAAAAAGTATTATCAGTTAAGGACTCATCATATGCTGCAGGAGCTCCTTCAGCTCCTTTAGCTAATAGCCTTTGAGATACCAGCCCACTGGGGCGTGTTCTCCTTCACTTTAAAAAGTGTTGGCAGCCCTCCTCTCATTCTCTTGTTTTGGACACCGGTTCCGGCAACTAGACTCCTTTCCTGGTAGAGGGCTGTTGTCTAGGATTGTGTTCTGTAAGGATTTTTCCCCCAAATAAATAAACCTTTTATTAATAATTATTCCAAACTGGTGTGGGATTGTTTCGTGCATTATCTGGTGCCCAACATTTGGTTTTAGAAGCACCACTCCACTCCCCCACCGCCGGCTCAGCTGCCTGCCACCAGTGCGGCTGCCTGCCTGCCGCCAGCTCGGCTTGTCATGAGCCCTCCCTTTGCCTGTGCATGGAATCAGCAGTTAAAAACTCCATGCCTCCCAGGATCCACAGGCCCGGACAGTCTCTGCCTGCCTGGTTTGATCTTTTCTGAGCGGGTTTTAAATTCCCCATTGGAAGCACAGTGCTTGGGCAGTGTGAGTCAGAGCCATTGTCACATCCGGCAGAAGTGCTGTTTGAAATCCCCGCCACAGCGTTTGCTTTTGGACTGTGACCCTTTGTCCCAGCAGAAGCAGCATAGGGACGCTGGACAGCCATTCAGCTGTTCTCACAGTGGATGTGTCACAACCCCCTGCATCACGTTGGGGCAGGGCAGGCCTCCAGGGTGAGCCATGCTGTTTATCAGCTGCCGGAAGCTCCCTGGATTTTTGTTCTTTGTGCCTGGATTTTCTTTCTCTGTGTACATCTAACCTCTTGAGTAACTGATTTTTCCCCAGTTTCCTAACAAGTATCAGGGCAGATCATACAACAGGATCTATCCTGACACCATTCCATTGATTCTGGTCACGATTCGGAAACAGCGCCATCTGCTGGTTACCAGGTAAAATGGCAGGATTTGATTTTAATGGGACATTCGCCGCTGTTTTTGCTGCCACTATGGAAGAAATGACGAGGCCCATATGCCTATGGAGATACCTCAGTTTCCTGGTTATTAGGTTTCAGTTTTCTTCTTCATATTATATCATTATGGAAATATATGTCATTGATTGATAGGACTAATACGATAGGCAAAATTGACTCCATATCTAAGGGTACTAGGAACTTACCTGAGAGGGTCCGGGCTGTTGAATTTGACTTTCAGAAGTTATCACAGAGTTTTGATAAGGTAACAGACAGAATACAGCTCCAGGATGGCAACGTACACAATATCCGGGGACAATTCAAGGAGGAGATGTTATATTTGAAAGGAAACATTAAGACCTTGGAATCACAGGTGCAGAATGGGGACTAGAAAATTGATACTATAGGGAAATCACTAGAAACATTTGCAGGTAAAGAGATTCATGCTTTATGAGAGATTATGATGGAGAGATTTGAAATTATTGAGGAAATTATTGGAACTGAAAAACCGGGTGAGAAGACACAAAGGCAGGATACAATTCTACCACCAGCTGTCAGAATTGGTTTACCCAGGGTTTTATTGACATACCCTGTAATTTACTCTGACAAAGTGTCAACTTCTAAAGGCTCAATGGGAGCCAAATAAGCTAGATGGATGCTGGTAGGAATAAATGACCTAAAGGAAATTAAGCAAGCTGTCCTTAATTATGGCTTGCACTCTATATTTGTTAAGGAAATGATAAGAGCTTAGGTTTCTAATGTCAGGGCTATGCCCCATAATTACTCCCAGTTAGCATTCGTGGTGTTAGAAGATGGACCTTCCTTGATGTTTGGAATTTATTTCAGAGAAGAATCCAAACATATGAAGCAGCAAGGGAGAGCAAAGGGTGTGGAGGTTTACCAGGATCAAATTCTTGGTGTAGGAGCATATGCTGATCCACAGGTCCAAGCTCTTTACAATGAAGATGTATTGTCCATATGCCACAAAGCAGCCTTGAATACTTGGGATAGAATTCCAGAATCAGAGAAAATGATCAAATCATATACCAGGGTTAGGCAGGGACAAGGATAACCCTATACTGACTTTTTGCAAAGATTAATTAAGGCTCTGAACATAGGAGTAACAGAGCCAGAAGCTAGATGACTAATTCTTGAATCGCTGGCTTTTGAAAATGCAAACTTAGAATGCGCAAAGGTAATTGGGCCTTTAAAGTCTAGATCAGCACCTATGGATGAATAGATCCAGTATATCATGACTTTTCAGACCTTTTACTATGATGATGAATCTTGGGTAGGAGAAGCAATTTCCAAAGCAATGAGGGGACATCAACCTGCCCAATGTTTGAATTGTGGTAAATTAGGACACCTGAAAAGGGATTGCAGGGAAGGAATTTCTAGGAATAACACCTCATTTGGGAGTGGCAGGAATAGGAAACCTTGGCCTTCAGGTATATGTAGGAGGTGTGGTAAAGGATAACATTGGACCAATGAATGCAGATCAACAACAAACAGACAAGGCAACCTGATAACATTGGGAAACTCCTTGAGGGGCCTCTCACAGGCCCCAAGCCAAAAGTGGCTCAGTCATTCCCCATAACTGTGGAGGACATGTTGCACCAGGAAAATTAAAATCTCTAGAACCTTCTGTGCAAGATCATAAGTTTCTAAATGATGGCTCAAATTTGAAGGATAAGTGAGAAATTCAAATAGGAAATAAGAAGCATATATTTTAGCAAACTTCTATAAATGATCAGACACCAAAGCTGAGAGTGTGTATAAATGGAATTGTGATTGTTGGCTTGATAGACACAGGAGCAGATGTGAGTATCATCACTCCAGAATCTTGGCATGCATATTGGCCTCTTCAAAAGGCAGATGTTCAATTATTAGGAATTGGAACCATATCTCGAGTTAAACAAAGCACGAGAAATGTTAACTGTATTGAGCCAGAAGGTCAAAGAGGACAGCTAGGGCCATATGTAGCTGATATTGCAATAAATTTATGGGGCTGTGACCTGCTACAGCAATGGAATACCCAGATTAACATTCCTGAAGTCCCAGGAACTCATAATTCTGGGAAGGATGTAATAAGGTACTATGCACAAAGGTCACCAGCCATTCAGGCTGTACAAGAACATAAAGAAATTAACAAACCTTTAGAGGTAACAACAGTCCTACCTTTAAAATGGCTAACTGAGAAGCCAATATGGGTTAAGCAATGGCCTCTAGCTGAAGATAAATTGCAGGTTTTAGAACAATTGGTACAGGAGCAATTAGATGCTCAACATATTGAGGAGACATCTAGCCCTTGGAATTCTCCTGTATTTGTTGTAAAAACGAAATCTGGTAAATGGAGAATGGTGACAGATCTAAGGGCTTTCAACAAGGTAATTCAACCTATGGGCCCTCTACAGTCTGGAATTCCTCTGCCTTTTCTGTCACCTAAAGTATGGCCTCTTATAGTTATTGATTTGAAGGATTGCTTCTTCACTATACTTTTTCAAGAAAAGGATAGAGAAAAAAATTGCCTTCTTAGTGCCTACTTATAAAAATTCTCAGCCTACTAGGAGATACCAGTGGACTATCCTACCACAGGGAATGCTCAATAGCCCCAGCCTGTGTGAATACTTTGTAAGTCAGCCATTGGAAATAATACATAAGCAATTCCCAAAGTCTATAATTTACCATTACATGGATGACATTTTGCTATCTGATTCAAACATAGATACTATAGAAAGAATGTTTGAGGAAGTAAAGATAATTTTGCCTAAATGGGGGTACAAATTGCTCCTGAAGAGATTCAAAGAAGAGATTCTGTTAATTACCTAGGTTACAGAATAGGTTTATAGAAAATTAGGACACAAAAGGCACAAATTAGAAGAGACCGGTTATGGACTGTTAATGACTTTTAAAGATTGTTAGGAGACATTTCCAGTCTATGACCGGCTGTTGGAATAACACCTGATCTAATAATTCATTTAAACAAAACCTTAGATGGTGACAAAGATTTGAATAGCTGAAGCAGAAATGGAACTGACAATGGTTGAGGAAAAATTACAGGAGGCACATGTGGATACGGTGAATCCAATTCTTAGTTGTATTCTCATCATATTGCCTTCCAGAATTTCTCCTTCAGGAATTTTAATGCAGAGGGAAGATATTATTTTAGAATGGATCTTTTTACCACACAAACCAAGTAAAAAATTAAAAACTTATGTAAAGAAGGTCTCTGAATTAATTATAAAAGGTAAACTGAGACTTCATCAACTAGCAGGTTATTGACCCAGCAGAAATTATAGTGCCTTTCATTACTGATGAAATAAAGAAGTTATGGGAAGACAATGAACCATGGCTAAGGGCTTGTGCTAATTTTCTGGGAGAAATTAATAGCAACTATCCCAAAAGTGGTAGACTTAACCTTATAAAGAGAGCTTCTTGGATTCTTCCTTGAATTGTATATGATGCTCCAAAAACCGGAGCCCATACATTTTATACTGATGCTAATAAATCAGGAAAGGCAGGTTACAAATCAGAAGAAATAAGTAAGGGAGAAAAAAGCCCTTATAATTCTATCCAGAAGGCAGAATTATATGCCATTCTTACGGTGCTAAGGGATTTTATAGATCCTCGTAATATAGTTACAGATTCACAATATGTCAACACTTTTATGAAATAATTCAATAATATCATAGTGGATATTACATAAGTGATGTCAATTTGAACATGCATATTTTATCCACATGTGAAACAATTTCATTTCAGCTTCTCACATGTATCAAACTATTGTAACTCTCACATATCATTATAATTACACTTTAATATTACTGTCCATGATGAAATATTTATCATTATAGTATCCTTTTTCCTCTGTTGCCTGGTCTTATGCTTTGCTTTTTCCAATGGAACTGAAAGTGTGACAAAAGCAAAATGTTGATATTTACATTCATATTCCATATTATCTTATGCAACTGCTCATTTAAAGAATCCATAATCCATACTTTGATAGAATTTAGGAGAGACTAGTGAATGGGAAAGACTAAAGCTATATATAATATATTGCCACCAGCCCCATCTCAAGGTGTCTTGTGACGACAGGAAATACCTTATGTGAATATCAAATTTTTGCTTTTTATCACATTTTATAGGAGGAAGAGAGGTGCTGTCTCAAAGGGTACCAAGAATGTTAAACACACAGGGTTGATTTTTTTCAAAGGATGAGACAAATAGCCCATTATCTGCCCAGAAGCAGATGTGATAAAATTGCCTCATGACATTTTCTATCTTTGTGCTCAGGACCACACTAGATCCTTTCTCAGATCCTCATTGAGAACTTGCCAATCTATATAACCTATCTCTATAGAAGTATTACAAGTACTTTAAGAAGAGTTTCATTGGAGGCATGCCTTAAGTTTTATTGTACACATGAGATTGAGTTAATTAACATCAAAATGCTTCAACAAATTTTACTGTTTCTAAAATAAAGTACTCAGTATCAGATTCTTGAAGTTTGAACCAGCACTGGCTGCTTATTTATATTTAACCAAACAATCTTCTTGCTTCCACGGATTTTTACTCTGCTAGCTATGGAGGTCAAAGAGACCCCTGCTGCCACATTTTAGTTTATCATACAAGTGATAAGTATAGGAAACAAGCATGTGTTATCTTGAGTTAGCTATTGTTCAATATACATGCAATTGAAGAGTATTTTTTTTGATTATTAACATCTTTTAGCTTTATTATTTCTCTGTTTAGTTTTTTCTTTTATTTATTTATTTATTTATTTTTCCATACATTGTTTTGTTTTATTTTTTCCATTCAAGAACATAATTAAAGATAAAAAAATTTTTTTTCCTTTCTTCCCCTTCTAACGGTCCCCTCCCACTACCCCCCCACCCCTCCTCCCTCCCCCTTCTTCCTTGAAAGAGGGCATGGTGCCCTGCCCTGTTAGAAGTCTAAGGCCCACCCCCATCCCTCCTGGCCTAGGAAGGAGTGCATTCAAAAAGACTCGGTTCTCAAAAATTTAATACATGCAGAAGAGATAGGTCCTGGTGTCATTGT
>PVIU01023283.1:0-27733 GCA_004026605.1 Ondatra zibethicus | reverse complement strand
ATCCAAAAAAAAAGTCCTCTCGCCACATAATAATCAAAACACTAAACATACAGAGTAAAGAAAGAATATTAAGAGCTGCAAAGGAAAAAGGACAAGTAACATATAAAGGTAGACCTATCAGAATTACACCTGACTTCTCAGTGGAGACAATGAAAGCCAGAAGGTCATGGTCAAACATTATGCAGACATTGAGAGACCACAGATGTCAGCCCAGGCTACTATACCCCACAAAACTTTTGATCCCCATAGAAGGACAAAACAAGATATTCCATGACAAATCTAGATTTCACTGATACCTAGCCACAAACCCAGCCCTACACAAAATACTAGAAGGAAAACTCTAACCCAAGGAAGATGGCTACACCAACAAAAACACACACAATTGATGATCTAATTACAGCAAATTCCGAAGAAGAAAAAAACGCACAAAATAACATCACCAACGAGGAAAACCAAATTAACAGGAGATAGCAACCACTGGTCATTAATATCCCTTAATGTAAATGAACTCAACTCACCCATAAAAAGGCACAGGCTAACAGATTGGATACGAAAACAGAATCCATCCCTCTTCTGCATACAAGAAATGCATCTCAACCTCAAAGCCAGACATCATCTCAGAGTAAAAGGTTGAGAAAAAATATACCAATCATATGGACCTAAGAAACAAGCAGATGTAGCTATCCTAATATCTAACAAAATAGACTTCAAGCAAAAATCAGTCAAAAGAGACAAAGAAGGACATTTCATATTAGTCACAGGAAAAATCCATCAAGAGGAAATTGCAATACTGAACATCTATGCCCCAAATACAAGAGCACACTCATATGTCAAAAACACTTCTAAAGCTTAAATCATACATTAAACCCCACACACTGATAGTGGGAGACTTCAACACTCCCCTCTCACCACTGGACAGGTCAATCAGACAAAAAATGAACAGGGAAATAAGAGAACTAACAGATGTTATGACTCAAATGGACTTAACAGACATCTATAGAATATTCCATCCAAACAGAAAAGAATATATCTTCTTCTCATCACCTCATGGAACCTTCTCAAAAATTGACCACATACTCAGTAACAAAACAAACCTCAACAAATACAAAAAAATTGGAATAACCCAATATACCTTATCAGATCAACATGCTTTAAAACTACAAGTCAACAGCAATACCAATTCCAGAAAACCCACAAACACATGGAAATTAAACAATGCTCATCTGAATCATCAATGGGTCAAGGAAGAAATAAAGGGGGAAATCAAAGACTTCCTAAAATTCAATGAAAATGACCACACAACATACCCAAATTAATGGAACACAATGAAAGCAGTGTTAAGAGGCAAGTTCATAGCACTAAATGCCTACATAAAGAAGCTGGAAAAATCCCACACTACTGAATTAACAGAACATTTGAAAACTTCAGAAAAAAAGAAGCAAACTCACCTAAGAGATCTAGACAGCAAGAAATAATCAAATTGAGAGCTGAAATCAATAAAATAGAAACAAAGAAAACAATACAAAGAATCAATGAGACAAAGAGTTGGTTCTTTGAGAAAATCAACAAAATAGACAAACCTTTATTCAAACTAACCAAAAGGCAGAGAGGGAATACCCAAATTAACAAAATCAGAAATGAAAAGAGGGACATAACAACAGACACAGAGGAAATACAGAGGATCATCAGGTTATATTTTGAAAACCTATACTCCACAAAATTGGAAAACTTAAAGGAAATGGACAACTTTCTGGATAAATATCACTTATCAAAATTAAATCAAGACCAGATAAGCAAATTAAACAGACCTATAACTGCTGAAGAAATAGAAACAGTCATCAAAAGTCTCCCAACCAAAAAAAGCCCAGGACTAGATGGTTTCAACTCAGAATTCTACAAGACTTTCAAAGAGGAACTAATACCAATACTCCTCAAATTATTCTACACAATAGAAACAGAGGAAACATTGCCAAACTCTTCTTATGAGGCTACAATTACCCTGATATTCAAACCACAGAAAGACAATACTAAGAAAGAGAATTACAGACCAATCTCACTCATGAACATTGATGCAAAAATACTAAATAAAATACTAGCAAATCGAATCCAAGAACACATCAGAACCATCATCCACCATGACCAAGTCAGCTTAATCCCACAGATGCAGGTATGGTTCAACATACGAAAATCTGTCAACATAATCCACCATATAAACAAGCTAAAAAATAAAAACCACGTGATCATCTCATTAGATGCCAAAATAGCATTTGACAAAATACAACATCCCTTCATGATAAAGGTCTTGGAAAGAGCAGGGATACAAGGAACATACCTAAACATAATTAAGGCAATATACAGCAAGCCAACAGCCAACATCAAACTAAATGGAGAGAAACTCCCAGTGATTCCACTGAAATCAGGAACAAGACAAGGTTGTCCACTCTCTCCATACCTATTCAATATAGTTCTTGAGGTCCTAGCTAGAGCAATAAGACACCAAAGGGAGATCAAGGGGATACAAATTGAAAAAGAAGAAGTCAAACCCTCACTCTTTGCTCATGATATGATTGTTTACTTAAGTGATCCCAAAAATTCTACCAAGGAACTTCTACAACTCATAAACACATTCAGCAATGTAGCAGGATACAAGATTAACTAAAAAAATCAGTAGCCCTCCTGTACACAGATGATAAAAGGGCTGAGGAAGAAATCAGAGAATCAACACCCTTCACAGCAGCCACAAATGGTATAAAATACCTCGGAGTAACTCTAACCAAACAAGTGGAAGACTTGTATGACAAGAACTTTAAATCTTTGAAAAAAGAAATTGAAGAAGACACCAGAAAGCAGAAAGACCTCCCATGCTATTGGGTAGGCAGAATTAATATAGTAAAAATGGCAATCCTCTGAAAGCAATCTACAGATTCAACGCAATGCCCATCAAAATCCCAACAAAATTCTTCAAAGTCCTTGAAAAAATGGTACTCTGCTTTATTTGGAAAAGCAAAAAATCCAGGATAGCCAAATCAATCATGGGCAACAAAAGAACTTCTGGAGGCATCACAATCCCTGACTTCAAACTATACTACAGAGCTACAGTACTGAAAACAGCCTGGTACTGGAATAAGAATAGACAGGAGGACCAAGGGAATGGTATAGAAGACCCAGATATCAATCCACACATCTTTGAACACCTGATATTTGATAATGAAGCAAAAATATCAAATGGAAAAATGAAAGCATGTTCAACAAGTGATGCTGGCATAACTGGATATCAACATGTAGAAAAATGAAAATAGACACATATCTATCACCATGCACAAAACTCAAGTCCAAATGGATCAAAGACCTCAACATAAAGCCAGCCACACTGAACCTTATAGAAGAGACAGTGGGAAGTACACTTGAACGCATTGGCACAGGGAACCACTTCCTAAATAGAACCCCAGCAGCACAGACACTGAGAGAAACAATTAATAAATGGGACCTCCTGAAACTGAAAAGCTCTGTAAAGCAAAGGACATGGTCAACAAGACAAAACGACAGCCTACAGAATGGGAAAAGATCTTCACTAACCCCACATCAGACAGAGGTCTGATCTCCAAAATATACAAAGAACTCAAGAAATTGGTCACCAAAAGATCACATAATCCAATAAAAACTGGAGTACAAATCTAAACAGAGAACTCTGAACAGAAGAATCTAAAATGGCTGAAAGACACTTAAGGAAATGTTCAACATCCTTAGACATCAGAGAAATGTAAATCAAAACAACTCTGAGATTCCATCTAACACCTATAAGTATGGCCAAGATCAAAAACACTGATGACGACTTATGCTGGAGAGGTTGTGGGGAAAAGGGAACACTTCTGCATTGCTGGTGGGAATGCAAGCTGGTACAACCCCTATGGATGTCAGTGTGGCGATTTCTCAGAAAATTAGGAAACAACCTTCCTCAAGACCCAGTAATACCACTTTTAGGTGTATATCAATCGCACCACAAGGACATGTGCTCAGCTGTGTTCATAGCAGCTTTGTTTGTCATAGCCAGAATCTGGAAACAACCTAAATGCCCCTCCATTGAAGAACGGATAAGAAAAATGTGGTACATTTACACAATGGAGTACTACACAGCAGAAAAAAATAATGACAGCTTGAATTTTGCAGGAAAATGGATGGAACTAGAAAACATTATTTTGAGTGAAGTAACCCAGACACAGAAAGACAATTATCACATGTACTCACTCATAGGTGGTTCTTAAACATAAAGCAAAGGAAGCCAGCCTACAAACCACAATCCCAGAGAACTTAGACAACAATGTGGACCCTAAGAGAGACTTACATAGATCTAATCTACATGGGAAGTAGAAAGTAGAAAAAGACAAGATCTCCTGAGTAAATTGGGAGCATGAGGACCTTGGGGAAGGATATAAGGGGAGGGGAGAGGCAGGGAGGGGAGCAGAGAAAAATGTAGAGCTCATGGAAAAAATAAATAAATACATTTCTTTAAAAAATTAAAAAAGAGAGAGACAGGGATATAGTTTAGTTGCTAGTATGTGATAAAGCTGAGCTTAAATTCCCATTACTTAACAGAAACAAAAGGAATAATGAAATAACAGTCAACAGTTACAGAGAACTTACCGGCTTGGTTCAAAAATTTCTACACTTCCTATATGCTTAATTTCAAGCTGGATAATGAAGTAAGTATTAATAACTAGGGTATTTTTAGCCTGCAAGAACCTCGTGGGCAAATACATGCTCATGTTCACAAGGGCACTGTTGAAAGATTGAAGAAAGGAATGCTTAAATCACGATAATCTGCCTACCTTCCGCCATAGGATGGACAAAGAACCCGGTGTGGACAGAGCCCTCC
This sequence comes from Ondatra zibethicus, assembly GCA_004026605.1. Classification (NCBI taxonomy): domain Eukaryota; kingdom Metazoa; phylum Chordata; class Mammalia; order Rodentia; family Cricetidae; genus Ondatra; species Ondatra zibethicus. The sequence goes on along the minus strand of PVIU01023283.1, from coordinate 22,860 downwards.
ACAACAGGTTGGGTTTTAAGGGGAGAATGAAGAGAAAAAGCACAGCTCTGGCTACCCTGGAGCCTTCAGCCTTAATTTAATGTAGTTCCTGATCCATGTCTGGAGAGCTGCACAGTTGTTTCTGTCAGTATCCAGAAAAACAAAGGACTGGGGCACTTGACAGAGATGTGATGGTTCATATCAATTGTCAATTTGATGGGACTTAGAATCGCCATGGAGCCATGGCTCTGGCTATGCCTGTGAGGGTGTTTAGAGAGACCTTTAACTGGGAGAAGAGACTGGCCCTGTGTATAGGTGGCGCCATCCCATGGACGGGGGACCCAGACTGAAAAGAGAAGAGAAAAAAACGAGTGTAGCAGTGTCTGCATTTGTCTCCAGCGGTTTCCTGATGTGGACTCGTGCCTCATGCCCCTGTTGCCACGCCCTCTGCGCAATGATGAACTCCACTTTCACACTGAGCCACAGGAACCCTTCTTCAAGTCACTTTTGTCAGAGCAGTGAGAACACAGCGGAACAGAGGAAACCAGACTGCTAATGAGGCGGAGCGGACACTGGGCTGGCTCCTGCACTCTGAGGCTAGTGGAGCAGCCTGGGATCTAGATTTCCCTCGGAAACCAAGAATGAAAATGCCAATCAGGAGGCCACACAGCAGCTCTTTTGTGCGCCACTTGAGAGAAACTTGGTGAATATGTACGGAATTTTCTCTCCGTGGAATGTAAGGGGACGGGTGTGTCATTGGTCACAGAAGGTCAGAATTCACTGTGGACTGATAAATCTTTGTGCCTGACAGACACTGCCACTGGGGAGGGAACTGTGTGGCTGGGTGTGGAGCAGTGCTTGCCGGAGTTTTGGTTCAGGACTTGTGACCTTGACTTTGTAGCAGCCTGGGACTGAGAGGCTCTGGCAGTCCTGCGGTGAGACAGTCCCTCCCACTCAGCCAGTTTCCAGAGGGCATTAGCAGTTTCAATTTACACAGTAGGGCTGCTCCCCAGCCCCTTTGAACAGAAGTAGGAACAGGTTCCTGTTCCTTCCCAGATCTGTTTGAACTGTTTTTACATCAGAGCCCTGCATCCTTAGATATTTCCCCTTTACATCTGAACAACGATTTTAAGAACCTCACAAACTGGGAAGAGTTGGGAAGGGGCAATTGGCTGGGTGGTGTGTGGGTGCAGGTCTGCTCTGGACTTAACTTAAAGGAACTGGAATTTTTTTATTGTTGCTCTTTTGTTTTTCGCTTTTTGGAGACAGGGTTTCTTTGTTGTGGCTCTGGCTGTCCTAGAACTAACTCTGTAGACCAGGCTGGCTTTGAACTCACAGAGATTGGGTTGCCTCTGCCTCCCAAGTGCTGGGATTAAAGGCGTGCCCCACCACCGCCTGGCTAATGAACTGAATTTTATCAGTGTCCTGGACAGGACAGGTGCAGGGACTACTGTGCCCTCTGAGAGTAACCAGGATGATGTCCTAGATCTCCGGGGTGACCAGCCTGAGCCTTAAGGAGTTCTAAGACTCTGGAGTTTTCTGTTTGTTTTTCTCTTTGTTTTGAGACGCTGTCTCCAGCTTGCAAGGCTGGCCTTGAACTCACTATGTCATTGAGAATGACCTTGAACTTCTGTCCCCTTACCTCCATCTCCCAACGCTGGGCTTACACGTCCAGTTTATATGGTGCTGGGGATTGAACCCATGGTTTTGTGCATGCGAGGTAGCCCTCTACCAACTGACTATAGCCCTAGCCCCAGTTTTGGATTTTTGTTAGGCTTTGTTTGATTTATAGCGCTGGAGACTCCATCCGAGGGCTCCCATGTTGAGGGAAGCCCTCTATCACTACAGTCTCCTTAGCGTTGGGATTCTGCGTTAAGTTCATCTAAATCCTAGGAAAAGTGAGCTTGCCTACCACTCTCCTTGGTGCTGGTTTATCGATCCCTGGCTCCCACAGGATGTTCCATAGTCACTGTCTCCCTGGGGAATAGAAGTAAGATAGGGACATCCCTTAGTTTTTCATGCAAGCATCCCTGAGAGACTGGAATTCTCTGACTACTCTCAGGAATCCAGAAAGTCAAACTGGTCGGGACTGTGAGCCCCACATGTAATCAGGGGGAATACATTTAAATGGACAATGGACGAAGCCTTCACCGTAACATTCCACAGCTACTGGCTTTGCAATTTTCTTTTTAAAAACAAAATGTATTTGTGTATCTGTATGTGTGTGTGTGTTTCATATGAATACAGGTACATTAAGAGGCCGGAAAAGGCCATCAGATCCTCTGTGTTAGGAACTACCCACATTCCAGAACAAGGTTCCTCCCACCTTCAGTGACCACCAACACGACATCATTACTAAAGGTCAGTGTGACACGGTTCTACTGTCACCATTTTTGAGTATGCACATGCTTCATATGCCCCCACCCCATAAAGTCTGAGCCATCATGGCTTGTTCTCTCTCCCTCTCTCTCTCTCTCTCTCTCTCTCTCTCTCTCTCTCTCTCTCTCTCTCTCTCTCTCTGGGGTTACAGGTGGTTGTGAGCTGCCAGACATGAGTGTTGGGGACTAAACTGAGGTCCTTTGCGGTCCTTTGCGAGAACACCAAGTGTTCTCAACTGCTGAGCCATTTCTCCAGCCCATTCAGTTCTGTCTCTTAATCAGCCAATGCTGGTCTCAAAACCAACAACTAGGGGACACACCAAAGACCTGAGGTGGGGTGGGGAGCTGGGCTCCCAGGTCTTCAAATGCTGGCATCTGACAACGCCCAGGACAGCAGACAGGAAATGAGTTGTCTATAGAGATTTAACCAGGAGCCAGGAGAGGGACTGGCCAGGCATCAGGGGCAAGGGGTGTGTGTTTCAGACTCCAAGTAGCCTACTTCAGGCCCTGAGAGGAGGCTCCCGCAGGTCCCATTTAGTAAATAGCCCCAGGGATTTCCTGCTCACACAAGTGACTCTTCAGACTACTGAGCCAGCTGCCAACCTGTCTCTCTAAATCCCCTGACTGACTGCAGGGCCTCCCTGGAGGGGCCCAGGCAACCGCTTAGCTTTGCCAGTGACTTTTCACTTTCTCAGCACCTAGGAGCTGGAGGAAGGTAAAGGCTCACTAAGCCACTTAATCCAAAGCTGAAAGAAGGCTTAAAATTTCACCTGCAGGAAATTGTCCAGGGTGGCGGATGAAAGGACCAAGTTCTCAGAATGGGCATCCTCTGCCACCCCTCCCCAGACAGCTCACAGAGGACTAGTATGTACACCCTTCGGTGGGAAGAGCTGCTGGGTGCACCAGGGTGCTTGGTCCATATTAGTTGGATTTTCTCAATAGCATTTGTTACAAGCCAGGCATGGTGGAGCAAGTCTGGTCCAGCACTTGAGACTAGTCCCAGGATCAGGAGATCAAGGTCATCCTCAGCTACACAGTAAGTCTGAAGCCAGCCTGGGCTACATAAAACCCTCTCTCAAAAACATAAAACAAAAACTGTAATAATGTGTCCTGTCCCTTTAAGAGACAAGCCACGCCCCCATCTGCTGAGGCAAGCTGATCTTCAGCTTCCAACCTGAGTCCCTTCCTTTTCTGTCTCTCCGAAGAGGCAGCTCCATTCTCCCCACTTCTTTCCTCCCCCCTTCTGTCTGTCTGTCTGTCTCTCTGCTTCTCTCTGCTCTTCCCCCTTCTACCCTCACCCCCTCTCCCCTTCCCTTCCATTACCCACTAAATAAATATCCAACCTCACTCTGCATGGTGTGCCTATCCATGTCTCTGTCTCTTGCCTGCTGTGTGGCTCCTTGCCTGGGACCTGCCCCCCCACCCTCCCACCGTCTCATGCCCGCTGCCTGCTGTGCCCCTGGGGGGGGGCTACAGGATTTTTACTTAATCCATTACAAAAACAATACGGTGTTTCATAATAACTACGTGACAAGCGCTGTTCCACACGCTTAAATAGTGTCATTTGAGTCTTCAAAAGGCCATGTGAGGTAAACACTATTTACGCCCATTCGCCCATTTTAAAGACGGGAAAAACTGAAACTTAGACTATATTTTGTCACTAGATGTGTTAAAGTAGAGTCTAAATTCTGATCCTGAATGTTTCTTTTCTCTTTATTCCTCTTCTAGAGATCTAAAAACGGACAACAAAAGACTTTCCTGTGTATGTCACGTCTCCTAATGCTTATCAGCAGGGGTGGTACACACATTTCTTCAACATCTCAGGCCACTGTCAATAACATACCACAGATTTAAAAAAAAAACTACAGTCCAGAGCGTCACTAAGAGAGAGCCCAAATCGACCCTCTTGCTTTTTATTTCTCGCTGGCTTCCAGTCTGGAGGCGGGCACACTCCCAATGGCTTCTCCCTAGACAATACCTGACTGGGGGTCACCAGGACAGCAATTGCCCAAGTTGTTCTGCAGGAGCTGGAGGCAGCAGAAGCTAGTTGAAACTACAAGTGTCCAGTGGGTGACCTTCTGACGTCAGACGGCTAAAGCTCCACCCTGAGAGCCTGCTAATGTCACTATTTCCTGAACATAGCCCAAGTAAAGCTTTGAAGGCCCACCTACAGACTACCTCACTTTCCTCCTCAATTACTTTTCTCCAAGGCTCAAACCCTGCTTCTCTCATAAATGCTCCTCACCTGTCTGAGGCCCAGGGCACTCGCCTCTTAACGTCTTGACGTCGCCTCATCAATGAACTCCTTTTCATAGAATGTTTGCAATCATTTCAGCGACTGGCAGATTGGCATGCCAAACAGTGGGCAAAACAAGCCTCATTTGGTAACCAGAGGAGGTGGATGATTGACATGGTTGCCCAGCAAGCTCATCAAAAAAAAAAAAAAAGCACGAAGCCTGGCATTGCTGCCAGCAGCGCACTGAGGCGGTACTGCCAGAGCTCCATAGCAAGACCCTATCTCAAAAACATCAGAAAAGCAACGTGCGTAGGACCGTGGGACCCTGGAGGGTTGGGGGTAGTTTTCGCTCAGGCTGTCCAGCGAGTGAATTAATAAAAGAGCAAGAGAGAATAATGTGGAAAGCTGCGGGCTGACATCTGAGTCAGAGCTGAGGACTAGAGATGGGAACTTCTAAGTGGTGGAGTTTGACTGGTTCTTCACCCTGTGCCACATCAGTCACCTAAAGGATCCTACACACCATGTGCCCTCAGCTATTTGCATTCCCCCTCTTGCTAAGGGAGCCTAGGGTAGTGGCTTTGCTACCTCTACAAAGACCTCAAAGGAAAGCAAATCGCGTCTATAATTGCCAAAGGGCAAAGGTTTTTCTTAAACCCTCCCTGCTGTCTCCACACCCCAGGCAGCTCCTGGAACAAGACCTTCTATAACTCGGAGTGCTTTTTTCCCAGGGCTTCCCAGGGGCGAGGAGGAGGAGGAGGAGGTATGAGTAAACACACAGCAGGAGATAAAGCCTGGGGTAGGTGAGAATTTTCCTCCATAGTCATGGGAATGAATTGCCCTCTAGGGAATTTAGGGGAGGCAAGAGATTCCAGTCTGTTCTGGGGTGGGGGAAAGACCTAAGCTCAAGACAAGGATGCCTCTCCCATCCTCCCTTTTCCCCAACAAGCTACTCACGTCTGCCTCATTCCAGAGTCCTGGGATGCAGAAGGACTCCAGCAGGTCACTACCACACAGCAGCAAGATGCGCAGCTCTGAGGAGAAGAGCAGAGTTTGCATCAGAGGGGGCCTAGGAGATAGCTCTCAGCTTTCTTCCCTCTAGAGCACAGCCGTCTGCACCATCGGAACTGTGTGGCCCAGGTCCCCCAGACAACCCCACACCAGGGCGTCTATAGTTCAACACTCCATCCCCTCCTGCATCTCCAGTGGGGTTTCCACACGAAGGGGAGCAGTGCATGGAGGATGGCCGACTGGCCTGCCTACCCAAGTCATAGACTCAGCCCAAAACGGGGCTGCTGGGCTTTCTAACAGGCTTTGCTTAAGGGCTCAGAGCTCCCATCCCCGACTCTATAGCCTAGGCTGGTCTGTAGCTGACGCTTGAACACTGGAGCCTGCTGTCCCGGCGCTGGATAACAGGAACTTACTTCTGTCTCCTCTCCCTCTCGAGTGTGTCTTCCGTGACAAGTGCCAACATGGTAGGGATGGGATGGACAGAAACCACTGACTGCCAATGAAGTATCTGAGTTGACCAACTGTGCCCTCTCTCTGAGGCCATGGCCCTCTGCAAAGGGCTTGAGAAGCAAGGCTGGAACCTCCTCCCCTTTACCCGTGGTGCTTCCTGCCATCAGTTGTTTTTCTTCCCTCATTAAGCCTAATTTGAATTTTCCCAGGGAGGCCCATTGTCATTTAAAGCCACCAGCAAACAGTTGCTTATTACAAGGGGGGGGGGAGGGGAGGAGGAATCTAGAGATTCCTGACATTCCACGCCAGGGTGGCGAAGGCATCCCAGGTGGCCTGGTTTTGGCCTCACCCAGTGTGTCTGAGACCACGAGAGCACCTGTGCAGAGGTGACCAGCAGTCCTCCAGACACAGCCGCTACCATGGCCCCTGATGCTGAGACTTACACCCCAGGACCGGGCAAGGACTTTCAGGTGTTGAGCTTGTCCCTGTTCAACAGAGAGTCCCCAGATGGGAAGGAAGCAGGCGGAGAAAATATTCAATATCTCACTGTCCAGATGTCTGGACAGTGTCTGCACTGGACCAGGGTCTGCACGCCAACCCCCGGCGGGAGAAGCCCATTGGATGTTGAGAGCTTATAATACTCAATGATCTCTTCAGGTACAGAACCTTAATTTGTCTATGTCCCAGGGCCTGGCAGTGACTGGCACACAGAGGGAACTCAAGACATCGTGAGTGGTTAAGCCAGAAGATGATATGGTTACAGAGCCACACAGGCTGCCTGAGAACCCCTAGGCAGTTTAGGGGCATTTTTTTACAGGGTCTGGTTTTCATGCCTGGGGAACAGAGAAGTGTGTCACTGGCATCTGGTAGATGCTAAGCAAGCATCCCACAGTGCACAGAGCAGCCCCACACACAGAATTATCTGCCCCTAGAAACTGGCAGCACCAAGGCTGAAAACCTTGAACTGGGGTTCCCATTCTTGTGCTAGGACTCACTCTCGTCCCCAGACTTTTTAAATGAGCCGAAGCACAGAAGGGTGGTGTAACTTCCGACTTTTCCCCAGGACCAGAGCAGACGTGTAATCGGTAACAGACAGGTGATCTTGGCAGAGTCTGTGGTCCCACGTGAAGCCACTGGAGGGCAGCAGTAATTTCCACATCTCTGGTCTACAAGTCGTTCAACTGGGGTAGAGTAGCCTCGGGGAAGCAATTAACTGTTGAAAACTGACGGCAAGCAAGTTAGGAGAAGGTGGCTTTTCTCGTGGTGTATGCAGGGCGGTTTCGTTAAGGGAGCCTTGTAAGTACCAGGACCTCACAGAGCATAAGGGTCAGGGTGCAGGTTAGTTCCTTTGCCTCCACTCGGCTCCGCCTCCCTCCCTGGTCATCTTGACCCGGGGCCAGCAGCCAGAATCAGTCCTCTCCCTCTACTCTCCCAGCTCAGGAATTCCAGCTATGTGTAGCCCAGTGGCCCACTCCAGCTCCCACGGTCCACCGCGGCAGCTGCCACCTGTATCACTGCAAACCCGGAGTCTATCTGTCAGCAGGGGCATGCACCGCTCTCCCTTTCAGAAGCCAAGAATTCTTCATTCCCTGGCCCATTATCCCTTCCTGTCGGATGCTGGGATCCTTTTCGCTTCTAGCGAGGAAAGGGGGTCAGAGGTGGCTCGGCAGATTTGAGAGCCAGAGGGGATATCCCCCCAGTAGGGACAGCATAGCCTAAAATAAGCCCTGGGTGCTGGGGAGGCAAACAAGTTCCCAGAAGTCCCATACAAAGTCTGTGAAACATGCAAAAGACAAACACACATTGGAACACAATAGAAAATCCTAGGACTGCTCTGAGCTCTGCTGGGCAGAGACTGCCAGTGGGGTGACAGTCCCTGAGAGGGAGGCCTGTGCGGGTGCAGGGCTTTGAGCCCAGTCCTGGCCGCTTTGCCCCATCTCTGCCTGTGGATGCTCTGGGCTTACAGAACCTGCTTTCTTTGTCCAGAAAGCCAGGTGCCCACTTCCCTGCAGAATTCAGAGCAAATAAGCTGACGAATGACAGCTGTTAAAGTCTACAAAGGTAACTAGGAAGAGAAGCACTTGAATACTCCCTCGTTGATTCGGTTTAATGCAATTTGTTTAACTGTGTGCTCCTAGTATTTCATTTTTTCACTAATGGCTCTGCTTAGCCATAGTATAGTGGATAAGTCATCACTTCCATACCACTCAGAACTACAGCAGAAGCCCAGCCCCCCAGGGCACACTCAGCGGAGTGTGAGGAAGGCATCTAGGCAGCTAGAAGTTAAATCCATGTGGGTTTGAGACCAAATAGCCTCTCCTTCTAGAGAGCCGCTGACCCTCCTCGCCACCTGTGCCAGCTCCATTCTGGCCTGCCTCTGTCATCTTTTTCCAGCTGCAGGCATTTGGGGTCCCCCCCTCCATCTTTCACTCTGGAACCTTGCAAGGTCTTCAGTTTCTGATTTGCTTCAATTATTTACACAGCTGTCAGCGCCTTCCCAGCAGACAGCTGTTTGTACCAGCTTCTGCCTACTCTGGATTGAGCACGGGGTCTCACACAGACCTTAGCCCCAGTCAGCCCTTGCCTCTTTCTCTACTTTAAAGGCCTGGAAATTGAACACTGTCTTGTTTGTGTGCAGTATCGGTGGGTAAACACACCGGTCTCTCTCATTAGCACTGCTGCTCAGCTTTCCTTCTTTTAGATGAGGGAGGGGAGGCTGTAAGGGAAGATTGCCGGCTGATCCGCTCCACCTGGAAGTGAGTCCAGTTAGGGAATGTTAAATGGCATCTGTAGAAGGACCATTCGGACAGTAGACCCCACTTCAGAGAGGCTCCAGAGGTTTCAAGCCTTCACCCTCCCTGACATGGCTGCTTCCATGTGATTGGAGGCCAGAGGCTCCAAATGTTCCCCCTTTCATAGCTCCACTCACCAATCTCTTCATACCGCATCACTGTGCCCAGGTTGGCATTCTCATCTGGGAAGAGAGAGGGGAGGGGGAGCATTAGGGAGCTGAGAGTCTTAGTGAGAGTGGCTGGGGGGGCGGCGGGCTGGGTGGGCGGCGGGCGGATGGGGAAAGACCAGAGGGCAGGGAGCATCCCCTCCCTTCCCAGGGCCGAGCTTCATATTTCTGGGATTTTCATAGTTAGATCATCTCACCAGGGAACCCAATGACAGACACACTCATGCTGAGGGCCTTCTATTCGTGTGTCTTAGGCTGTCCACCAGAACTGTGCCCTTAGAACCTGGGACACAGGATTTGGGGTCACAGGAGATGGCCTCCTCTCCTCCCATTGCTTCCTGGTTTAAAGACCCAGCAAAATAGGGATGTTGAGCCACTTCCTCATTGGGATGTAGCAGAAACCAGCAGGAAGAACAAAAGGCCAGAGCCTCTGGCATGTGATCCTGGTGCACACTGTCTGCCCAGAAGCGTACAAGGTACACACAAGTGCACACACAAATCTACAGCCGAGCTGCCTCATCCCTGCCTCTGCCTCCTCAACTGTCTCTTAGTTCCCTATCAATATGCCCCAAACTGGAAATCTCCATTCGGTCAAAAGGAAGCCCCAAAGGAAAAAAAAAGTTATTTTGGGGGCTGGAGAGATGGCTCAGCAGTTAAGAGCACTGCCTATTCTTCCAAAGGTCCTGAGTTCAATTCCCAGCAACCACATAGATGCTCACAACCATCTGTAATGAGATCTGGTGCCCTCTTCTGGCCTGCAGGCATATACGCAGACAGAATACTGTACACATAATAAATAAGTAAATCTTTTTTTTTTTTAAAGTTCTTTTGGCTCTTTTTTGAGGCTCTTTTATAGAGTAAATTAGAGGTGAGCAGGGGAAAGTGCTCTAGAGCCTGTGGTGTTCTCATCCATGAGTCTTTGAGGGACACCCAAAGGACAGAGGGACCTACGGGCAGAGGCTGTGCCCACTGGAGGACAGACACTGCCTGAACCAGGAGCCAGGCCCCACGGCAAACATCCAGTGTGTAGACATATCTTATGGAGTGCAAGGTGAGGAACAAACACAGACTGGAGGAGGGAGAGGACCACGAAAGGCCTCGCAGGACCACGGCATCTCTCCTTCCCATCGTCTCTAGACACTATAGGCCTGGGCATCTCTGCTTGTCTCTGGTCCCTTCAACTACTGCTCTACAAGTGATCACCCCACTAGGGTGTCCTCGCTCATTCAAGCGTTACAACAAATACCATGGGCGGGGTGACTTTCCAACAACAGGAATTTATTCCTGAATGTTCCGGAAGTTGAAAGCCTAAGGTGAAGGAGCCAACATGGGTAACATCATCTCCTTGTGTCTTAAGATGGTAGAAGGGGTGGGCTAGTTCTGCAGGGTCTTTTCTTTATAAAACATTTTTTAATTACATTTCATTTATTTTGTTTGTGTGCAATTCACCTTCATGATTTAATTATCTCTCAAAGACCCTGGTTCCTAATACTATCCCCTGGGGGATTAACAATTCAATCTATGGATTTCAGGAGGTGGGGCTCTTTGCTGATGAATTAAGAGAGATGAGGAAGAAGAAAGATGGGCCCTGGAAAGATCGCTCCGCCCCCTTACCTACAAAGGTGAAACGCTCCACGGGAGGGCGGACGCAGCAGATCCGGGTGAGGCTTTCTCCCACCTTTCCCAAGATCTTGGCTATGGGAGAGAAGAAGACAGACGGAGACAGAGGGAAAGGACCACTCACAGCTGACACTCAGGTCAGCACAGCACTGGGGCCACTTTAAACCACAGGGGTGTACCGGGGAGGGTAGCACTGGAAAGTGGAAGGCAGGCAGAAGGAGGGTAGAGAAAAAGGACAGAACAATGACAGCCAAGTTCTTTCTTCTCATCCAGAGTTCAAGGCACAAGCACTGTGAGCCACAGTCTACTTTCTTGTCATGGTTATTGTGGAAAACAGAGACAGAGAAAAGAGAGACACGTAAAGAGAAAAGGAAACAGCACTCACAGCCCTACATCTAGCTAGATCCACACCTTAGCATCTTGGCGTATTATTTAGTTTCTTCCATTTTAATGAGTATAAATTCATGTATGTTGGGTCAGATTGCAAATTTAAAATGCATTTATACTGCTGCTCTCCCAATTTTTATTATTATTTATTTATTTATTTCTCCCCAAGACGGGGGTTTCTCTGTGTAGCCCTGGCTGTCCTGGAACTTGCTCTGTAGACCAGGTTGGTCTTGAACTCACAGAGGTCTTCCTGCCTCTGTCTCCCAAGTGCTGGGTTTAAAGGCATGCATCACCTCTTCCAATTCTTAATGTTATGGTTTGAATCTTAAATGTCCCCCAAAGGCATGTGTTGAAGTTTGGTCCCCAGCAGGTGATACTGTGGGGAGCAGTAGAAGTCTTAGGAGGAGGAGTCTAACGAAAGACAATTAGGTCATTGGGTGTGTGTCCTGGTTTCTCCTCTCCTTTTGCTTCTGACCATCACAAAGTGAGCCACCTCCCCTGCCATTCACTCCCATGATACTGTAGGCTTCCACAGCATCAACGCAGCATGATCAAGTACCCCTGGACTAAAGCTTCTGGAACTTGAGCCAAATACGTCTTTGTTCCTTTAAGGTTGATTTTTCTCAGGCATTTGTCACAACAATGGGAAGCCGCTGTCACTAACACATTTCTCATGAGCTTCTCAGGTTTGTCTCTAGCCTGTCATTAGCCCACTAGACAGTAGCACCCAAATCCAAGGGACCTCAGCCTGTGGCAGACTCCACACTTGAGTCACCTCTGCTGGGCTAAGCTGACCATGCAGGTGGTCTTCACAGTAATCAGGCACCCTCGTTGGCTGAGAGGTGGCCTCTGTGGCTCTTCTGTGATCTCTCCAGGCCCTAGTCCCAAAACTTGCTTAGTATAACTGCACGCAAACTATGGAATCCTAGATCTTCTGTATAAATTACTATGTTCATAAAAAGCCAATAATATAATAGTATGTGGTTTCTCGGCTTGAAAAGCAGTGGGCATCTGTCTCTTAGAATTTGTATTCAGCTGTCATATTTTGTTTGAAACAACATTTCATGTAGACCAAGCTGCCCTTAAACTCCTGATCCTTCTGTTTCTCCCTCCCAAGTTCTGGGATACCGGCATCTGCCAGCACACCTGGCGTCATCTCTTGGAACTGACCTGGAATCCCTTAGAGCATGTCCCTTGGACCTGACAGCTCTTCTACCTTTGAGCTGTTCAACTTAGACTAACCACAAACTGTTTCTAGATCTTCGTGGTTTTATATGTCAAAGGAAAAACATCATCTACATCACAGGACCACTGCGTTTAACGAGAACAGAAGTAAAGATTGAGCAAAGCCCCCTAAGGCTCACAGTACTAGCGTGGAGGAGAAAGTGTTGGTGACTAAGAGTATGGGCATTGTGTATGCAATGTGACTCATGGCCCCGCTACTTCCTCACTGTGACCCTGGGTGAGACCCTCAATCTCTCTGGAGGACGCAAAGAAAAATGCTCCCTTTCATGTATTAAATCCCTATTAAGGCAATTATATTTATATTTAAATACATAAGAAGGCACACTCTCCTCTCCTCCCCTCCCTCCTCCCTCTCTTCTGCTCCCCCACCTCCTCCCTCCTCCCTTCTCTTTCCTATGCTTCGCCCTCCTCCTGCTCTTCCTCTTTCTAGATTGACTAACTCAAATGCTGGGTGGGCCCTCTAGGTGACTGTGGGCAAAGGAGAACTTGACCCAGTGTGTCTCTTACCTGCAGTGGGCTTGGTGGACACATTGCTGTTCTGGTAAATGGGCTGGGTGTTCTCGTGTTGTGGCTGTCCAATCACAGGTGTCATGGAAGGCGTGTTGACGTTGGAGAGGATGCAGCCAGTCACCCTCTGGGAAAAGGGAGAAGCACTGAGTCAGTGTCCTTAAGCAAGTGACGCTGAGAATCGTGGCCCAGTTGTCGCCATGGACATCTGTCTGCCCAGCAGAGTAAGACAGTCTCAAGCCTAGGGATGGTCTACACTGGCAGGAAACAGGGTAACTCAGCAAGGAAAACTTGGGAAGTGACACATCCAACAGCCCTGGACCCCAGTTCAGGCTCTCCACCTTCTAGTCTCGTGACCTTGAGCAGTCCCTGAACCTTAATTCAAGTATGACAATACAATTTTCTTTCTTTCTTTCTCTCTCTCTCTCTCTCTTTCCTTTTTTTTGAGATGAGTTTCTCTGTGTAGCTCTTGCTGTCCTGGAACATGCTCTGAAGACCAGGCTGGCCTCAAATTCAGAGATCTAGCTCCCTCTCCTCCTGAGTGCTGGGATTAAAGGTCACTACCATCCATGACCTTAAATTTTCTATCCACCTGTCTCTACTTCATGAGTGCTGGGATTACAGGCTTTAGCCATCCTTTATAGAAAAAAAAAAGCAGGGTAGGGTGGGGTGGATCTATATATCTAGGTGGAAATCAGCCAGTCTCCTCTCTTAGGAGTTAGCCCAGTTGGGCAGATCAGTCTCCTGGCCAAGGGACTGTCCCTCAGGAATGCAGGCCCACCTTAAGCCATTTTGACTGTGGCAGAATTACTTGAGCAAGTACATGCAAAGTGCCTCTGGAGTGCCTGACGCTGGCAGGGTTTGTGTAACCTTCTGCATGCCATGACTATCTGTGGGCCCTGTCTACTTCTTGGGGCTCAAAAGAGATTATATCGTGAGGGAGCTCAGCAGGCGTGGGGAAGGTCAGCCCAACCATAGGCATCATGGGCAGGCCGCCTCAGCCTCTACAGACCAGACACGTCCATACCACGGCCAGCCAGAGACCAATGCCAGGCAGAGCAGGATGTATCTGTGTCACAGGAAGTGTGGGGTGAGTTCCAAGTCCCCTGGGGCCTGCTCATCACACTTCAGAGCCACACGGTGTCTTGAGATACATTATTCATTAACCTGCATTATCAGGGTCCACTGCTCCTTCCAGTGACATAGAAAATGTGGGGCTGAGACTGTAGCCTCAGGGGAGCCATAAGCAACTCCCTTTACCCAGGGTTGGAGAATGGCAGAGAACCATGAGACTAAGTGCATATTCAAGATTCCTTCCCCAAAGCCAGCATCTCGGGTGATGGTGCTCATTGCATTTCCAGGATTGAAGTCCGGCTGTGAGAGGACCCTCAAGCCCCAGGGATGGCCAGGAAGCCCCTCTGGATACAGTTTCTAAAAGCCACGCGGCAGGCGGAATGCCTGGAGTCCGTCTGAGCTCTAGAAGAGCAGGCATTTGTTTTGTGGCTTAATCCATCCCTTCCATCTGCTCCAATCATAAGAAGGTCGCAGCAACATCCAGTTTCCTCTGCGAGGCAGCGTCCCAGCCTGCTCTGATGAGCTTGGCTGACAGAATAGAAGGGTGATCTGCTCTTTTATTACTTTATCACCAAAAAAGACAGTGCCACATTGTCACTTAATGGCTGCTCTGTGGCTGAGGAATTTCTCTTGCTGCATCGTTAGTCCCCTTTGACTTGCTCTGACCAGGGAGAAAATGATTGGTCACATACACTACCCTTGCCTTTGTCCTGCTCAGTCCCCTATAACCCTCTTGTCCTCAGCAGTTTTTACAAACCCAACTTTGAATGGCCAGCTCCCTGGCAAGTCTATCCTCCAAGCCAGGCACACCAGCCTCATGCCAGGACTGGGCAAGGAGGGGTTATGAGGAAGCAGTTCCGCTCTGGCTGTGAGGCTGGGGACCATCTGTAACCTATACCGTCAGCCTGCCTCTGCCAGGCACTATCACAGCTGGAGCTTGGAAGTGCACTTCTTGGACTCAGGCTCAAGCTTTGGGCATGAGTATAAGAGGAAGTGCCCAGGAAGACTGGGCATTTGGGCAACCAAACAATTGCCAGGTTCTATGATCATTATAACCAGGCCAGCATTCAGAGATGTTCCAAGGGTTCCTGACTCTCCCCTTAGCAGGGAGCTGAAGGCCTCTTTGAGATGAAAAAGAACACAGGTGGCAGGTGACTGTCCCCTCCCTAGCTCACAAGGCAAGTGTGAGAGATAAACTGATGTGAGCCACTGATAATTTTGCTTGTAATCACACCACATCTTCACCTATCCTGACTGACACATCCTTACACAGGAAATGAGGTGTCTCTTCGTAAAAGGTGGTATCACTCATTCTATGCATGCATGTGTGTCTGTGTGTGGGTAGGTGCCGTAGGAGAGCAGTGTCCACAGGGGCAAGAGGCATCGGATCCCCTGACCTCCCATCCTCCGCAAGAGCAGTTAACGCTTTTAACTGCTGAGCCATCTAGTTGGCTCCAAGACGTCTTCTGTCACTCTGCTGTAGCGACTGCCATGGAAGAGTGAGAGGAACCCAGTCTCACTGTCCTTTCAAGAGGACCACAAATGAATCAGGATAGCTCTGAAGGGTTTTGAAAGACTGGTTGTGTTTAATTCTACAGAGGACCTTAATAGATCGGACAGCAGCAGTCTGTTGGCCCTCCATGCTCCTCTAGCTCCTGGTCTTCTTTGGAATCTAAATCCCATGTGGTAAAAACGAAGCCCAGCTGTGTGGTTGGTACAGCGTGTATCCCTCGGTCAGGGACTGCGTCATTAAGAGAGGATGGCGACAGTTTCTCCAGCAGCCACAGAGACAGGTGGGATGCAGGTCTCCACACAGAGTGTAGGGTAATGTCCACAGGGGACAGCTTGCTGTGTCTGCCAGTCTGTCTCTCAGGGGTTTGGCCACAGATAGTACTGTTTCTCATCCTGTCACCGCTGACTCCATGAGCTGATATTGATCTGCGGAGGGCATTCTGCCCACACTGGCTGGTGCTGCTGGTAGGCAGCCGGCCCTAGGTCACTGCAGGTTTTAGACGGCAGTGGGGAACATAGGTGCTCTACTTCATCCTGGATCAATAAATGTCACTGTGTGTCCTCAGGTTCACAGGCTCCTCGCTGTGCTTCCTGTTACCCACTAGCAAAGCGAGGATCAGCCACAGTCATCCATAAGGTTCTTATATGGAGGGATGCGTGGGAATGAGGGAGCTTTGATCCTCAGGCGTGACATCCTGTCCTGGAGTGGGAACTTTTGGATCTCTAATAGATGGGGAGGGAACCTGGCAACTTGTACCAACTCTAAGAGGACATTGTTTTGTTTTAATTTTTATCTTTATATACATTACATACCAACTGTAGTTTTGCCTACCTCCACTCCTCCCAGCCCCCATCTTCCCCCACTCCAGATCCACTCCTTCTCCATTTCCCTTCCAAAAAAAAAAAAAAAAAAAAGAAAGAAGGAAAGAAAAGAGCAAGCCTCTTAGGAATATTAACTGAACATGGCATAACAAATTACAATAAGGCTAGGCACAAACTTTATCAAGGCTGGTCGAGGCGACCCAGCAGGAGGAAGAGGGCCCCAAGCTCAGGGAAAAGCATCAGAGACACCCCCAACTCCCAGCTATAGGAGTCCCACAAGAATAAAGTATACAGTTGTAACATATACACAGAGGACCTAGCACAGACCCATGCAGGGTTCGGGTTTGTCACTTCAGTTTCTGTGAGCCCCTGTGAACCCTGCTTAGCTGATGCTGTGGGTTCTCATGGTGAGGACATCATTTTTTAGCCCCAGCTAACGACATTGAATTTCTGATCCTCCTACCCCTACCTCTAAATAGAGGGGTGCACATCCCCGTTTTTATGTGGTATTGGGGATCAAACTCAAAGGGGTTCACACATACTAAGCAAACACTTTAGTAACTGAGCTACATTCTCAGCCCGAAAGGCATCTCTGTCCCTTGCCTTGCCGGCCCCCTTCCTCACTGAAGTCTTACAACGCTAGTCCATTCTTCATCCCACTTTGAATTTGCTTCTCCAGCTGATGACAGCTGCCCATGTCAAGTCCAGCCCCAACAACATCCTATCATCCCCAAATGGGAGGACAAGTCAGGGAGTGGAAGGTAAGGGAGCAAGGCCGGTGCTGCTCCAGGGACCTAATCCACTATCTTTCCTGGAGCCATACACAGACTGGTTCACCTTACAACTGGCAGGGAATCAGGAAGCAGATGCCAGGGCAGCACGGCACCAGACCAGCAGCCTCCTTCTCCCATCCCTCTCCTGCACCAGGCTCATCCACCCACCCTTGGCCACGGCTCAGCTCACCTTCATGAGGTCTCGATGGTGTTCCAATACACTGCAGGTCGTCTGCCAGGTGTCTTGGTAGCACTCCCATGGGTCCACTCTGCCGTCACAAGAGAGGCTGTCCTTAGTCTCCATTGTACGCCCTCTCTCCCCATTGCTTCCTTCCACGGCTCAGGGAGCTTAGCAGGCCTGGCCATGTTGTGTGCTTAGATCTCAAGTTAGGTTAAACCAGCTGTGAAATAGGCTCCTGAGCCTCAGTTCCCCTCTCTGTAAAATGAGACGTATCTAGCATAGGCAGGTGAGGAAGATGCTGGCGTGAATCTCCCTGAGTTTAACCCCAGCTCAGTACTCTTTCTAGTGTGAGGACTTGGGAAATTTTATATACAAAGTGCCTAGCAGGATGGCTTGTGCTTATTTTCATATGGAAAGGCAAAATCTTCAGCCTCTTGCAGGACTGTGATAAGGATTAAATGAACCAGGGGCTCAGCAAGCAGGGATGGAGCAAGCCCTGGAAAAGCAGCCCCACGGACCTCAGCTGGGTGGAGCAGTGCCCTGCGGCTAGAAGTAAGGCATGAGAGCTAGACTAGAGGGTACAAACCCACAGGCCAGCCAACTCCTCCTGCACAGGAGGCTGGGAAGTGAGCAGGGATCCTGCCCCAGACCGATGCCTCACTTGGCCTCGATTGCCAACTTAATGAGCTGCTAAACTGAGATATTTCTGAAATGCTCTCTTCCTGGTTGAGCATCCCTGCCCATTGCCTGCCAGGCGCCCTGGGTTTCCTGAGTTGAGGTCTTACTAAGTGAAAACGAAGGGGGTCTGCCTGCCCTCGCACGGTTCCTCCTGCCCCGCCCCTGTGCACACAAGTGTGGGAGGTGAGCAAACCCGTGGTCTCACCAAATGGGTACCCAGAGTCAGGGCTAGCCAATCAGCTTCTCTCCCAAGAGCTCACCTTCAGGCTCCTTAGACACCTCAGTTCTGATCTTCCAAGTAGGATAGGTGGTCACTCAGTAACTACCCATCATCAAATCAATGAAGGGATTATTCCAGTTTTTTTTTTAAACTATTGCAGCAGGAACAGCGTCTGCCCAGTATGTTCTCTGGATTCATTTCCCATAGGCAATTAGACAGTCGTTTAAGCAGCAAGAGATGTGGTTTCTGACACCTGATCATAGATGGACTGTCTTCCAGCCCTTTGACTTCTCCAGGCCTGTTTCTCATCTGAGAAAAAGCAGCCACTCTCTACCCAACCACGTCTTTTTAAAAAAAGTTTTATTTTTATTTATGCATATGAGGGTGTCAGCTCATCTGGAGCCGGAGTTACTGGCAGTAGTAAGCTGCCCGAGGTGGGTGTGGGAACTGAACTCCTGTCCTCTGGAAGAACAACCAGAGCTCTTAACTGCTGAGCCATCTTTCCAGTCCTCAACCCAAAAGAAAGTCCCTCGAGGGCGAGGCTTCTCATACAAACCACCCCACAGGGTCACATGGACCGCTGCTTAATTATGACTGTGCTTTCCTTGACTGTCTTCAGTTCTGCTGGCCCATTTCCTCCTGGGTTAACTGCAACCCTCACTTTGAGGTCGACAGCCCTCCCCTCATGGAAACTTCTAGGTGCTGCTTATTTTTCCACTGTAGGAAGTTGAAGCGCAAATGATGTGCCATTATTTTTTTTTAAACACCATCTTCTCATGCAAATTATAACGGTAGGAACGTGGGGGACATAATTAGCATAATTAGTGGAAGCTTGCTTTAATTACACTGCTGGCTCAGAGCATGGGAAGCGCTGCCATCGTAGGTCTTAGCAGTAAAGCTGGCCTAATGATGTGCGGGGAGGGGGGGCAGCAGTGATCAGGGTCTGAGGTGGTGGAGGTACCCTAGAGAGCACTGCTCAGCAGCCTCATCCCTTTGTTTAGGAGTCAGTGTGGGCCCCTGAGGGACCCTGAGATTAGAAGTGGGCAGTAATCAAGGGCCGCAGACTTTCTCTGCAAGGGAGTCGTGGCTGAGAGTTACTGGAAGTTGGTGGGGATGTGAATGAGAGGCATTTGGGATTTGGGACCAGGCCCCTTCCTGCCGTGATGTTTTTAGAAACTCTAAGAATCACACCAGGACCCACAGATACAAAACTCTCTAAGATAACTCTTTAATTTTGATTGTTTGGTTCAAAGATAAACAAAGTTATCAATTGGGCCACCACTGGAGATCTACCTAATTATGACCAGTATGGGGCTAATCTCTCTCCGACTTCCTCACCCTTGTGGGTTCCAAATTACTGACTCTTCCTTCTTTCCCATTCCATCCCAGGAAGCCCCAGGACCATCTGCCTCTGACATCACCATCGCAGCCCTACCTGATCCAGTCGGAATTCTGTACAGCCAGTTGACACATGATGAGACGATGCCGGCTCGACACAAGGCCCTGGGAAGCAACCACGCCGTGAGTAGGAGGTGGCCTCCGTCTCCCACAGTGCCCAGAAACACCAGCGTAAGCCACCCCATTACAAAGTGTAGCCATGTTTGATGGTAAGAGGAAACGAGAGTTGTGACCCCTGGACTTGTCCCTTTGCCACACACACAGACTTTGAGTGACAGCAGGAAAAGGAAAGGAATGAAGGATGCTCGGTGTAACCCACTGCATCAGAGTCCAAACCAGCTAATGCCCAATCTGCATAGATCTAAGGTTTGACCTGGTTTAAGCTCGGTTAGTCTGGTTTGGTGATTGAAGTATCCGTGGGACAGACAGAAATGACTGGGCAAGTTCCCACATTATGGGGGACCTGTGGCAAATTATAAGAGGCGCTGGGATGCTTTTTCCAAAATAAAAATCGCAGGAACTGTTTGTCCAGTGTAGCTCAACCCATAACTCGCTGCCAATCTGCAGCCCAGCACAGTCACAGGGAGCAAGCATACCTAACCCGCTGCCAATCTGGAGCCCAGCACAGTTCCACGGAGCAGGCGTACTTAACGCGCTGCCAATCTGGAGCCCAGCACAGTCCCATGGAGCAGGCGCACTCACTCCTCTCTGTGAGCATCTGGCTGTGGTGGGCACCTGGCCCTTCAGCTGTGGCCAGACACATGTCTGACTGTGGTCCAGGGATGAAAGCCAGATGCTTATTGTTAGGTGTTTTTGCATTTCCGGGAATCTCAGAGCACGATGGGTCAATTTCATCCAGGGGAGCTGTCATGAGGAGGGAGGGTGAAGGGAGAAGGGAAAACCCACCTGTTTTCCATAGGAGTCGTGGACAGGAGAGACAATCCCACCAATCACAATGAATCTTCCAGTCTTGTGCAGATAATCCCTGGCTCTTTCTAATTAAGAGAAGAAAACCGCATATTACAAGAGAGGAGAGGTGTGGATTAAAGGTGATAATTGAAATCAATCTATTCGGCCCTGAACCCGCTAAGGTTTGGTGCTTGCTATTTAAATAGAAGGTGTCAACTTTCAAAGCAAATGGTGGTGACTCAAAGGTCCGGGAGGAGGACCTTAGCACCAGAAATGAAAGGAGTTAGAATTTAATCTTAATTCAAGGCTTAATCCAGTGGTTAGGGGTCTGAGCTGGAGGAGCTATGGGAGCTGGAGGGGTTTAAAACAAGAACCTCATTAAGGAACATTAAAAGATGCTGATTGGAATTTGCTCCTATTGTCTCTTGCAGAAATTCCAATGAACAGAAAAAGGAAGCCTCCTTAGAATATGAAAGATGTGCCGATTGCCTCACCCGATTACCAAGAAGGAAGAAATAGGAAAACAAATGTAAAGGGCCTTGTACATAACCATAGAGAGTTAACTGCCAGCCTAGCGTGTCCGCTTTCGTTACAGTTGCTTGAGAAAAAAAGCCTGGCCAAACAAAAGCCTCTTTAGGAGAGTCCCGTTCCTTACCCAAATTGATCAGGCAAGCCCAGGCTCACGTTTGTACAAAAACTAGTGAAGCAGAAAAGCTTTAAAGTCTAGAAGTTAGTTTCTGCCACCGCAGCAGCCTGCCTCAGCTGCTGGGGCAGTTAAGTCACCATCTGCTGCCAGGAGCCTTTCTGCCATCAGCTGTGGGACCCCTGCACCCTTTAAAAGTGCCGGTGGGTCACAGTCCCCTCCTTCTCTTCTTGCCGCTCTTCCTCTTATCTCTTCCCTGTTTTGTCTGTCTGGCTGTCCGTTTGCCTGCCTCTTTCATGTCTCTACTCCAAGGAGTCCTTCCTTACACCCACCCCAAACCTCATGCACTAACTCTGTTGTGGATGGCGTTTGCGCTCAGTAGTGAACCTTGGCAGGGCCCACCGAAAGGTACCCACTTCTGTAATGGTCTGTCCTGTCCCTTTAAGAGACAAACCCAGCCGCCCATCCACCAGCTGAGGCAGGCAGATCTTCCTTCTGCTTACTGAGCAGTCCAACCTCACTCTGCAGGGCATATCTATCTGTCTGTCTCCCACCTACCACTGGGAGCCGGGCTCCCTGCCTGGGACCGGCTGCCTTCGTAGCTGCAGCCGCTTGGGGACCTGCGGCATGGTCTCATGGCCTGCTCCCGCTGCCGCCACTTGGGGGACCTGCAGCGTTTTTGCCGCTGCGCCCCTTGGGAAACAGCATTTTACTTAAACCATAACAACTTAGCTTTTCTAAAATCCTTTCACTAGTTCTATTTCCCAGGGAGCCCATTGTGCAAATTCTATCAGGTTGTATTATTTTTAAGTTTTTTATTTTTGTGTATGTTTGTACATATTCTTGCAGAGGCGGAATTGATTTCCTCATTTACTTTTTACCTTACTTTTACAAAAGATTTACTTTATTTATAATTGTGAGTGTGTGCTCACTCGTGCACTCTTATGCATGTGCCAGAGAAGTCCAGAAAAGGGTGTCAGATCCTTTGGAGCTATAGTTATAGGACCTTATGAGCCCCATGCGGATGCTGGGAAATGAACTTAGGTCTTCTGGAAGAACAGTGCTCATTCTTAGTCTCTGAGCCAGCTCTCTAGCCCCTCTATTTTTTTGAGACAAGACTCTCACTGAACCTGGAGTTTATTGACTGCCCAAACTTGCTGGCTGGTGAACCCTTTTTTTAATCTTTTATTTTGTATTTATTTTATTATTTACTTATTTGGTTTTTCGAGACAGAATTTCTCTGCCCAACAGCTCTGTCTGTTCTGGAACTTGCTTTATAGACCAGACCAGCCTCAAACTCACGGAGATCTGTCTGTATCTACCTCAGTGCTGAGACTAAAGGCGCTCCACCACCCCTGGCTTTTGGCTATGCTTTTTATATGTATGAGCATTTTGCCTACATATATGTATGCACATCATGTATATGCCTGATGCCCCTAGAGGCCAGAAGAGGGCTTCATATCCCCTTGACCTGGAGTTACAGATGGTTGCTAGCTGCCATGTGGGTCTGGAGAACTGAACCTGGTCAAAAAGATAAAACGACAGCCTACAGAATGGGAAAAGATCTTCACTAACCCCACATCAGTCTGATCTCCAAAATATACAAGGAACTCAAGAAATTGGACACCAAAAGAACACATATTCCAATTAAAAAAAATGGAGCACAGACCTAAACAGAGAAATCTCAACAGAGGAATCTAAAATGGCTGAAAGACACTTAAGGAAATGTTCAACATCCTTAGTCATCAGAGAAATGCAAATCAAAACAACTCTGAGATTCCATCTTACACCTGTAAGAATGGCCAAGATCAAAAACACTGATGACAACTTATGCTGGAGAGGTTGTGGGGAAAAGGGAACACTTCTGCATTGCTGGTGGGA